>PNEQ01048205.1:0-33910 GCA_003012365.1 Medauroidea extradentata | reverse complement strand
AAAAAAAAAAAAAAAAAAAAAAAAAAAAAAAAAAAAAAAAAAAAAAAAAAAAAAAAAAAAAAAAAAAAAAAAAAAAAAAAAAAAAAAAAAAAAAAAAAAAAAAAAAAAAAAAAAAAAAAAAAAAAAAAAAAAAAAAAAAAAAAAAAAAAAAAAAAAAAAAAAAAAAAAAAAAAAAAAAAAAAAAAAAAAAAAAAAAGTTAATATGCAACACAACGATGACACGAAACAAAAACACAGTCGATATCAGACACGAACAGAAATACAACAAACGACACAACGATGAGACTAAACAAAACAGAAAGATATCAGACACAAACAGAAAAAATAACAAACGACACAAACGATGAGACGAAACAAAACACAGTAGTTTTTCCATACGCATCTAGGCTACTATAGTTGAATTATTTGTTTAATATATAAATTTGTATTATAAATAAAGGGCGCTGTATTACAACATATATTTGAAAGCCCAACTTTTTTTATATTCGTACTGATATTCTATTATCAAAACTTCCGACTTCACAAAATGATATACGGCTTTGTCTTATCTTAAAAAAAAATAAATAAATAAAATAAAGGCTGTACTGCTGTAGGTATATTATACTTTGAGAAATAGACTAAACTAATCACCCTTAAATTGTGCTTATTTATTAACCAGGACCGTTACTTAAGGTGGGACTTTAAATATAACTAAATCCTGTGGGTTTTTACCTAAACTGCAATTAATTTCATTACGTACCGTCATATAATTTTCCTCCGCCATCTAGAATAACTAACATAGAAGTAGAGTGGTCACTACTCTGAGAAGTCATGCTAGTGAACTCGTACTTATAATAACCACTGATCACACTGGAGACGTGCAAAATTCAGCTGACTAGACTCCAAGTGACTATAGGCTCGTCCGACGTCTCCCGCTGGCCGATATTGTCGTGACTTGCCGCGGAGAATGCTTACGTGGTGGAGAGGCCAATATCTGTAAAGACGTAACACACGTAAATGACAACACATAAAAGTTCGTGGCCGTACAGTAAAATGAGAGACGTCTTTGCACCAAGACACGTTGCCAATAACTAATTAAAGGAATATTTCGCGAATTCAACGACATGCATGTTCGACTCCGTTGTCCTATTTACACACCATCACCAGCTATTTGCCCAATAGCTGCTACTCAGTGGAATAGTGGATTATGAACGAATGGACGGGCTCGGGCATGCGAAGGTAAAGACAGGAAAAATTCGCGGGTTGAATGACCTCTATGCTAACCTCCAAGAATATCTGTGTGCTCAAGAAGACAGCAGCTGTGCATTGGCTGTTCACTGGCCTTTATTTAGTTATGTTGTTGTTATAGGCTGAGCGACTTACAGGAACTGTCATGAGAGTCGAGGGCCAATCGCGAAAGTAACATGAACTTACACTCTAAATCTGAATTAGTGAATATTCACTGATTCACGCCGATGCATGGAGCAGTTTCAACAAATTGAATCAGTGAGAAACCATTGCGAAATCGGTGACTATTCACTGATTCCGATAAAGAGTGCCAACATTCCACAAGTTAATTAGCGAATGCCCACAGATTTTCCAGTAATTTTTCACTGATTCAGTAAGTGAAAATTGTTCTTTGAAAACCACTGGAAAAAAATGTGAACATTCACTTATTCAATTGTGAGATGTTGGCACTCTTACAGGAAATCAGTGAATATTCACTAATTAAAATGTGACTATATTCACTGATTAAAATTTTGAAACTGCTCCATCCATCAGTGTGAATCAGTCAATATTCACTAATTCAGGTTTAGAGTGTATAGTAGTTGCAATTACAGCTTGTTCCCAAAAGTAAACGCGGGTATTTCAGGTTCCTATGCATAGGACACTGGATTCTAACATGCCGGTCATTGAACTCATGAATTATTCCTTTCCATACCAATAACTAGGGCCAGGAAATTTTCACAAATTTAATGACCTACATTTTATAATCAACTATCCTATGCATACTCAAGCCTGGGCTAATTGTCCACAAGCTGCTACTCAGTGGAACAACAGACAGTGAACGAATAGACGGGGCTTGAATATGCAGAGGACAATTGATTCTAGAATGCAAGTCATTTTCCTGGCCTTACCAATAACTAGGCCAATGAACATATAACATATGTAATAATAGTAATTTGCCCCAATTTGTTTCAGTGTCGTACGTGCACATCTGCAGCTCTGCTTCATGGTTATTGGCAGAGTATCTTTATGAAGTGACATCTCTTATATGACTGCTCCAATCAGAATAAGATTACTGCAACAACTCACGTCTGTGACTTGCGTGTTGAATCCCAAAACACGTGAGAGCTAAAACATCCATTCACTGACTGTGAATCAGAACTGCAAATGTGCACGTACGGTACTGAAACAAACTGGGGCGAAAATTTCATGGCCCTAACAATAACCATGAAGCACAGCTGCAGACGTGTAAGGAAAACATTCAAAAAATATGGCATGTAACTCGAATACGCGCCAATCAACAGAAGTTAACCGGCACGTAATCGTCGTCAGAAGGGCCCTAAAACCTACCTAGTCAGCTCTGCGGAGACGCCCTTTAGCTTCTCGGCTGTGGCTATAATTATATTGCTCCTCGGGATGAAGGTACGACGTATATTCTTTGTGTCGTCTTCTAATTAAACAGACTTCAAAGAAACGGCACGCAGCGTTTTTGAAGGTTATTTTCGGTTGAGAGCCACCGTTCTTCTTGCCGGGTCGACAGATGCTGCCACTAGCCCCACCCACCCCGGAGATAAGTGCGTCTAATTATAATAATGACAAGGAGCTGCAATTACCTGCCACTCGGTGTTTACATACCGAGGTCCAGTAATAAAGTTATCAAGCCCACTGCTGTACCACGAGAATACTTGCAGCACTAGAAAGTCCATCCACAACGTTTCCGTCCGCAAGCGTCCCTTGTACTTGACCCACGGACGGTGTTGAAGCGTTCACAGTTGCCAACACAACAGTAAGCACAGGACATAGGTCGTTCGCTCAAGAACTAACCTCAGTGTAATCTTACCTGCCGATTCACAATTGCAAAAAATGTGGTCGTGTGCATAGAGATGCCGACATAGGAAACTGTAATGTTTCATTTCTTGTAGGTACGCATAGGATAGCAACCATTCACAGCAAAGGATTTTGTGGATGTCCGTTACGTTGGCTTAACCTCCATACATATACAAGTATAGAACAAAGCTAGAATAATACATTTTATGTTAAAAACTATGTTTCTATTTTGTAAATAATATTTTACACTGTGCAGTTTATTGGGACTTTGTTTCTATATTTCCTATTATCTCCAAATACGATTCCTAGAGACACTGTAAAATCGCGAAAATGTTTAAGATAGTCTCCAATAAACTGTAGTATATTAACCATGACACGTGTGAACCGTTTGGGGGTAAATCACACACGCTGTGTGTTCAAGTTGTACAGTTCTAACTGGGTTTGTTGAAGAGAGAAACAATGCTTCAAATAAACCATAGCCAATGTCGATACGAAACATTCAGAGTTATATGCAGCATGTTGGAGCCTAGAAAATAGTCAACTATTCCCGCGATTTTCCAGTGTCTCTAACGATTCCACTTCAAATATGTTTCAATGGCCTACGACTGTCTTCTATACAGCAACGATTATTTAAGATTCATTACAAAAAATTACCATTGGCTAAACATAGCGGTAAGAACACAACTGTGAATTAATTTTGCACAAGGCGTCCGGTCATGCACAGTTACTACTGTCATGACATATGTTCTGTGCTTATGACTTTTAATTATGAACCAACCTTTATGGCTATTATTGTTTGCGTGAGTCAAATGCGCTGAAATACGCAAAAATACGCTATTTAACGAAACTATTCAACACTCACCCATTGTGCAGATGTACGAAACGAAAACACATTTCACACAAAGACGAAATGTCATTGTTAAGACACCATGCTTATTAAAAACACTGTTTCGAGCACCCCCCTAACATAGCTAAAACGGCCTTTTCATACTGCCTTACTGCAAAACGTACTAACATGATATGTGCCAAAGTCAAATAAAATAAGCGCTGGACTTTGCCTTTGCTACAGACTTTCCACCAATAAAATTATATGGTCACCGCTTGAAGTCCCGTAGTAAAAGCGGATAAGCGGGAATATTACACGCTAAGTTCAGTGCTTGGCAGGTTCTTAACAGACCTGAGGGTAATAAAAAAAAATGATTTTTTCGTAAGCCATATATATATATAATACCTGTACAATTATATCAGTTATTGGGTGGAACAAACAATGGTTTCTGTATTTGACCTGTTGTTATTGTTTTGACACCGAGAAATAATTTTTCTCGTGTTACGGATTGCAAGTGTTAAATTCCTTTTTGTGTCGTGGATTACTTTTTGTTTGATAATGGAAGACATTCAGAGCAAGTGGAAACGAAAATGATACAATCCTTGGAAGCTATGTATGGGTGGTTCGGGATAAAGTTAGCGCTTTGGAAAGCCTATAGATACTTTTTCCTTCCATATAATTTGTATTTTCCTGTTCCCTTAAACCACGGCCGTAGAAGAACAGTTCTGGACACTCGCCTGGAAACTCGACCCCCTTGTTGTTTGGCTGCAGTTCACCAAGTTACCGATAATGCTATATATTTTTGGCGCTGTAATCTGGGCGGTAGAGCTCAAACTTCGCCCACTTCCTTCCTACTAAGATAAACTATTTATCAAAACGTATTTTTTTTATCAATTTATGAAAAATACTTCCTTCGCTCACAATTTTAAATCATGGCTCCAGAAATCTATACTTACTTTATACTGTTAACAATGTAAACAAGTGGGCGGAGTTTGAGTCCGACCGCCCGGATTACAGCGCCAAAAAGTACAACATTCTCAGTAACTTGACGAACTACAGCCAAACAACAGGGATTCAAGCAAAATACATTGTTAGATAAGCGAGTGTCCAGACCTGTTCTTCTACGACCGTGATATAAACATAGCACCCTCAGTATTAATCCAAGTGTATAGGTCACGGTCGTAGAAGAACAGGTCTGGACACTCGCCTATCTACCAATGTATTTTGCGACACCCTTGTTGTTTGGCTGCAGTTCGCCAAGTTACAGAGAGTGTTGCACGTCTTTGGCGCTGCAATCAGGGCGGTCGGGCTCAAACTCTGCCAACATTTTTCCAGTGTTTACATTATAAAGTAAAAAAAGATTGCTTGAAGGATTGTGAGCGAAGTAAGTATTTCATAAATTGATAAAAAATACGTTTTGATAAATTGTTTGTCTTTGTGATGTAAACGCAGAAAAAAAGTGGGCGGGAAGTGGGCGGAGATTGAGACCGACCTCCCTGATTGCAGCGCCAAAGACGCTCACACTCTCGCTAACTTGGTGAACTGCAGACAAACAACAAGGGGTCAAGTTCTCTGGAGAGTGTCCAAACCTGCCCTTTTACGGCCGTGTTACGGTATGTACCGTACTCGACAGTTAAAATCTAAAGTAAAAAATAAACAATAATTTCAAGTGATTATTCTAGACAAAGTGTTCTTAAAAAATGTTCAGTTCATCGCGAACCAGCTATACAAAACTTCACGTCTTCCATCGGCGGATGGACAGAATGTTGCAGAGCTTATTGGCTCTTGCGCACTGATGTACACACTCGCTGGGTACAGCAGGAACCAATAAACCACGGTACAACCAGGGAATAGTGATCGTGTTGTGACGATTCGCAAGCTGGCTATAGGTTGTGTACGTTGCACACTACATTCGTATGAAGTCAGACACGCAACTACGTTTCCTTCGTCAACGTGGAGCTGCGGCGGCCGAGTAGTAAGGCCACTGGCCTTCCACCTAGGCGATTCGGGTTCGATCCCCGGCGAAGTCGGTCCCTGGAGTTTCGCATGCGGAAATCGTGCCGGATGATGTCGCTGTCCGGCGAGTTTTCTCGGGGATCTCCCGTTTTACCTGCTCTTCCCAGTCCAGAGCTTCTCCATCGTAGGTCTATACCCTGGCCTTCGGGTAGGGGAAGGTGTGCGAATTCTGCGCAGATGGACAGGGCCGGATTTACCACTAGGCCTACTAGGCCCGTGCCTATGGCGCAACTTTCACGAGGGCGTACTTTTGTGGAGGAAAACATCTGAAGAATTTGCCATCGCTATTTTTAAAATAGTCAATTCGGCGACGAGTAAAATCTTTTTAAATGGCCTTACTTTTGGCATTGTTTACTTATGCTGTCTCTCTTAGTTTTATCTGCTTTATGGCCAATCCAGCTATTTATTTTCGAATAGGTGTGTTACAATTAAGCTGAATCATTATTGTGTTATCATAGCGAGAGGTCAGAGCAGAGTAATTTTAAATGAGGCTGTGTTCAAAACGAGGAAAGGACATCAGTTGTAAACAAAGGAGGGAAAACAGAGGCTGTGGGGGCGCGTAGACTGACGGGCCTAGGGCACCTAGAAGGCTAAATCCGGCCCAGCAGATGGGTATTTCAGCGCAGTGAGATTTCTCGGAAAAGATGTGCCATAAGTAGATCTGCACAGTGCTGCCATGCGACGGAGACGCTGGGAACCTAACGCGAAAAAAGGAGACGCCATTGTGTGGGATGGTTGTGTAACGGCCAAAGAGCTATATAGTTAACATAGAGGGGTGGAAACGATTCCAAAGTGAAGCCCAATTGAACGGCTGTTTTGACCATAGAAAACATGGCGAACAGCAGTGTGGTCAACATTATGTTGAAAATTCCGTCATATGTTCGCATAAAATCCGTTAATTCTTAGCTCCACTATATTCCCACTAAACACAGGAAAAATGCCAATAATTATTGTAATGTATTATACTGTAATAATATTTAAATTAGCATAATCACTCTCGTCTCTAGACCGGATATAAGAGTTCGCCATTTTATCTAGGGTCAAAATACCACGTTCAATTGGGCTTCACATCAGAGCCTTGGAGATAGCTGTTTCCGCCCCTCTATGTTTACGATATAGCTCGTTGGTAACGGCGATCGTTTGTAGTACCATGTCGATGTTGTTGTTATTTTTGCCAAGGAAGAAACAAAGGTACAGTATAGACCAGTTTGCATTGACGTCACACATGCGTTTTCTGTCTCTCTTTCGTATTTGGATGACAAACAAAGCTTGTTTACCTTTGTGGCAGTGTATTTTTTGGTAATTCAGTGGCATTTTACGGGATATTTTGAACTTTTATCATGAGCGGGATAATATCAGTTTTCAAGCAAGTCATCCTGCGTATATTTACGTGGAAATTGCATAATTTATAAAATACATTTCATAATTGTGATAGTGATTAGGCTTAAAAACCATGATGTTTGTATTTATTGTACAAAGTGCTGTATTACTAAATTGTTGCAACATTTATAAAGTTTGGAACATGTGGAAAAATACTGTTCTGTAGGCTAGTGACACATTAAAAATTTGGGAGAGTGAAAATAACCAAATTGCTTCAGGAAGATAAAACTATTACTTTTTGGAAGTACGACATAGACCTACTTGATATTTAATGTCATTTGAATATTTGAGTTTAGCTTTGTGTATTTGGTTTAGTATATTTCATACTCCTTTATAAATTTGACAGATTTTTGGACATCTTGTATTGGAATTTGTTTTCTAATTCTTTTTGAACACGTAATGTATGATAAACAAAATATAAATGAACTGCCCATCCTTTTTATCACTGTTTTGCATATAAATATTACAGAAAGAGCAATGTTGTGTGCATACTGATTTTAATGTGTTTTGAGTTGTACGTAATTTTTGTACAATCGGTTTTCAATAAACGCTTTAAAATTTTATTTGTATAAATTGTGAAAATTTTATTTTTGTTTACGTTATTTCACAAGTGTCATATAACATTTCACAACTATGCAATGTCGTACAGGCAGCGTAATCCATACAACATAATTTGTGTTATTTTCTCAAGCAAACACAGTGCTAAAATGTTAAACTATAGCCTAACTCTAAAGATTGTGATTACTGTTCATCCATGTACACGTGTAACTCCACTACTACTTTCGAGGTAAGGGCTGTAGCTACAACATAAGTTGTATGTTTTATGTTGGAGAAAATTGTTGAAGCATAGAATTGTTAATGTGCGCGTTATCTTTAGTATTATAAAGTAGGTTCACTAATATAGCTATTGTGGGCTATTTTACACAAACTTTCGTATCTTTTTTTTACTAATCCTAAGGCTCAAATATGTGAATTGCTGTAGGCCTAACAGCGTAAATTTTTTAGGATTACAACAATGTTAGTCTCATTACACAGACAATTTACATTTTCTGTGCAAGTAATCGTAACGAGAACTAATGTTCAGTAAAATTCATGTTATAGTAACTTAAAACTGCCTCATTGGACAGGTACGATATATGTGCATCATAAAATATACAATACAAATCTTATTTAACTCTGTGTTTCAACTTGACATGCTTACTGTATCTTCTGGAAATGTGTAACTGGCATGTACGTAGCGTAGGTGGGCAAAAATTAAGTTAGTTGCAATGTTCCAGTCTGAGTAATACCAGAAATGATTTAAATACATTTAACTATGTTACAACCATTATTGTCAAGTGTGTAATGCAGCACTAAATTGATAGTCCAAGGTTTTTGAAGAACGTTTAAGGGTGATGCTTGTGCTATGCTACGAAATAAGGTTCTGTGATCCTTTGGCTAGAATTGCAATGTAAACTGTTTATCAATTATGTGTAGTGTGATTTTAAAAATCAAACCCAGTAGTTTTTCGATTGTTTAGTTCAAAATCCTAATGTATAAAGGTAATGTACCAAGCAGTTTCCTAAGAATTTAACAAATAAGTACCGTTAACTTATGAGAAAGTAAAAATGCACAAATCATTCATGTATTCGGTGGTCCGCTGTAATACTCTTCTCGTAAGATTTAATGTTTCCAAGTTGATGTGCACTGGCATACAAACTTTTCCTGCACACAACTTGCGAGTGCATCTGATTATCTGGCGAGTGGCATGTTGTGTGGCCTAGATCTTGGGTTAAGTTTGGTATAATATTTATTTTTGTAATGGTATCAAAATAACACGTAGGTGAAACAGCATAAAAATAAACATGAGAAAAATAAAGATTGTTAGGTTTATGAGGGAAAAAAGTTTGGAGTACGGACGTATACAAGATGGGTAGAGGATGTGCCAGAATACAGTCTAGGGATATAGTTTCATAGTGACTTGGTGGAGAAGGCAGGTACCGAGTGTCTAAAGGGAGGAGGGCTCTAAGAATGCTGGGAAGATATTTGAGGGAGTAAGTATGCAATGGTGCAGTGAAGGAAAATGTGTATATTACAACTGTACGACCAATGTTATTAGAGTATGCAGCAGCCGAGTGCACCCCATACATGGAATTGAATGTGCGGGACTGGAGGAGGTGCACATATGAGCAGCGTGGTGGGCTAGGGCAGGTTGGTGAGGACAAAGGGAACTTTGGGCCATCTCTGCTGTTGAAGGAATTGGGGTGGAACTCATTGGAGGAAAGAAGTGTCGAAAGACTGATCAGGATGCACAGGGTGGTGAATGGAGAGGTAGGTTGGGGTAAGTTAGGCTGCCTGTTAACTAAGACAGAGTATAGAGGAAGAGGGAATAACGACGAGAAAATTCAGGTGATGAGAAAAACAACAGGGTGGGGTAAGGAATAAGAGAGGGCCCATTGGAGCAATTTGCTTCCAAAAAGGTTCCAAAAATGGCTGGGTGAATGAAGATTTGTTTTTTGATTGGCTCCAGCACTTTTGCAAAATTACAAAACCATCACAAACTGATGCCATTCTGTCGATCCTGGATAGCTATGCTAGTCACATTTCAGTTAGAATTTACGATTACTGCAGAGAAAACTGCGTCGTACTTTTATCCCTACCATCCCATACAAGTCGCCAACTTCAACCTCTGGATTTGACGTTTTTCAGTCCACTAAAAGCAGCCTTCTACAGAGAATGTTCTTTTCCTTAATTTAAAAAGTGCTTCCCCAAACGTAGTAGGCAGGAAAATAACCCAGTATGAACTCGTTGAACTGTTCAACCGAACACAGTCAGACGACACCTACAGAAATGGAAGAAATTTCAGAGAAAGTTCCTGGAACATCTATCTCGTCACCTAACTAGTCAGTTGAGCCCCCACAGGGAAATATCCAGCAAGTTAAAGTGGCAGACATTTCACCTTTGCCGGGTCCGTCAAACATGGCTGCTTCCTTTACTACAAATACGACAAGTGAGCCCAAACCAAGAAAACAAAATTCACAAGCCTTAACCAGAACCCCGATGAAAAGAAACTTGAAGTGATTGAGAAAAAAAAATAATAAAAGGAAAAAACGAAGCTAAAATACAAAGAAGTAGGCCTAGTAAGAAAGCACGCAAGAACAGCACTAAGCCAAGACGCAAAAGATGCAGACGGCAGCTGAAGTTATCAAAAAGTGAGTCAGAGACAGAACTCTTAAGTGAGAAGGATTTGTACAATGATGAAGATAACGATGACTTAAGAGCCTTTGAATCGTGATGTGTGTTTAATCTGTGATGAATTTGACCGCGACAATGAAATGTGGTACAGTGGTCACATGAAGAATGCAGCGGATGGGATTCACCAACAAACTGTCAATGTGATTTGCGTGTAAAATAAGAAAAAGTAAGGGGGCTGACGTTTTTATTTCTGTATTTTTTACAGTAACGGCAAACCCAAATTTATTTGTAATATGTTGGTAGGCTATTCAATTTTTTTCTAGATTGTGGACTGTACTGAACTTTATGTGTTACCGGTACTTATGTAGGCCTATATTTAATGGTTTAATATTTAGTGCAATTGCATATTTTGTTAATAATAAGGATATCTTCTTTGTAATTTAAATTGTAAACGTCTTAATTTACAACATACTGTCAGTAATTAAGTTAAATTTGACTTCCTTGTTGCTTCAATTAAAAATTGTAAAATTATGCTCTTATATTTGGTCAAATATTTCAGAAAACATAGATTACATGACATGCGCATAGTTACCCAACACACAGCGCAGAATGACCACACCCAGTTGGGTGTGGTAATTCTGTGCAGTGCTAATTTTTGGTTTTATATTAAATCGGTTTTGGATGGTTAATTTAATGCTTAGGATCACTATGATTACTGAAGAGTACAGTGCACACAAACTCCTAGAAAATAATTCGTTCACTTGAAAACATTATGTAATCATGATGACTACATCTGAAGTTAAGTACGCAGAATTAGTCTACCTTCCCCTGTCCACCTCGCACGTTACTTTTTTTTTTGTTGGTCGATAAGTTGGGACCGAAAATTCTCGCGAAAAATTTTTGTACCGGCTTATTTCAGTGCCTTACGTGCACATCTGCAGCTCTGCTTAGTGGTTATTGGTAGAGACTGGAAAAATTCGCTAGCCTCCAAGAATATATGTGTATTCAAGCAGACAACAGCTGTTCATTAGCTGTTCGCTGACACAGTGATATAGGCCTGCATTCTGCATTTAGTTACATTTTATTATTGGCTCAGAGACTTCAAGAAGTGGTAAAGTAGTCAAGCGCCAATTGCGAAAGTGACACGAACTTACATTTTATGGAATTCTAGGTTGTGCCTAAACGAAAGCGCGAATTTTTCAGGTCCCTAACTATAGGTAATTCGGGATAATGTGAGCACTAAAATTTTAACTTTTGAAAATTTTCATTAACCGTTACTACATATAATTGAACATTAACTATATTTGCACTACTGATTGTATGGTTGGCAGCGAAACTACCCAATATAGTTCCGTGTATTTTCCCATTTACTGTACATACAATAATACAGAAACAAAATATGCCTAAATATACAAAATTGTATTTTAAATAATTAATATTTTTTTGTAAAACTGTATCGCTTCATACTGACTGCACAATTTATCTTGCACGCTCAAACATTAAGTGATGTGACCAGAGAGGTTAGGCATGTCTCGTCATTAGCCGTTACGCACAGAAAGATACGAATTTACTGAAAATAGAACTTTATCAGGGATTTTTTGAGTGCTCACTTTATCCCTAGCCACCTTTAGAAGTCTCATTATCATAGTCGATAGGTAGAGACTTGAAAGATTCACGTTTTATTTTCGATCCAAGGTAGAATTAAAACAACAGTATGCTCGTATCACTGTGGTGGTTGGTCCTCAACTTATTCAAAACCTACTGAAAAACGTTGAGTTGATACTAAAAAGGCAATAAAAAGCAGGTCCAATCATGTGATCTCACTATGTCATCGAACAGCCAGTGGACAGCTGATGTCTAATAGAGTACACAGATATTTTTGGAGAGTAGCCTACGAGTCAGTGACCCCGCGAATTTTTCCGGTCTCTATCGATAGGGTTGTGTAACGTGCACTGTTCATTTTAATGTACATAATATTAGTATTAGCATCCACTGCAATTGATTTGAATGTATTTACGTGTTTAAAAGGCCACTTAACATTTATACTCTAGTTAACCTAGTTAATTGCCAGTCAGAGAATGTTAATTTTGTCTGTTGTTTTTTGACCTGCAAACTTTACCAGTATTTATTTTCATGTAAGTTAATATTTCCGCATTAATATTATTGTTTTCTTGTACTATAGCCAGACCTAGCTTACATGGCCGTATGAATATTTTCTTTGGCAGTTTGTTTTCCCGTTGCCGTAGCAACAGCGCCTCGTGCGCAAATTTAAACATAGCCTATTACTGATTTGCTGACGGGAATGTACGATTTTTGAACAATAATGACTTCTTGGTGGCTTGGAAAAAAAACTACGACATAGCGTGGCTTTTTGAATCGGCATGGAAGGAAGTAGGAGGCTTTATTGTTCGGTAATCGAGTCCCGCAAGATTGTTCTGCGAGAGCTTTCTCAATGAAGACAATGACGAGATGTACGACGTGATCGTAGGTGTGCCTGAGGCCCACCATTCAACTAGATCTTCAGGAACTTCACGCCGAGATATCATCCCAAATGCCAGCTAAGTTTAGCATCAGTTTGATGGTGATGGCGCAACGTAACTGCCGACGCTAGCTTAATTTTCAACCTGATTTTCGGACTAAAAGAACTACCTAAATTTTGCTCTCGTTAATCCCTGATATTTAAAGATTCTCGTTGCCATAAATTTCGTGGTTGTATTAAAGTCTAAATTATCTTATGGAAAGGATAGAACATGAATCGGCCTACACTCACTTACACCAACGTCTTTATGTTAATACAATAAAAAAAGGCTGGCTGCTAGGTTGACAGAAATTTTTTGTTTAAGGTAAACACTGGCAATTTTTCTTGATTTGATTTAATTATCTCTACATAAATTATATTCGCAGTGGTCTTTATGCAGTATAGTGTTCAAACCTACCATTGAAAATACTGTCAAGTAAATACTTTTATTTTTATTTTCCTTTTAATGGGTGTCTTTCTGTCTTTGAAAATTAATGTAGGTCTTGGTATATGTCTGATAGTGTAGATAATATAATGGTTTTCAGGTTGTGTGCACTGGAAATGCCAGTAACTTGGAGAGTGGTAAGACAGTATCACAGAGAGTTTCCTCACACACTATTTCAACCTATGTGTATATAGTATACTCACCTGTCAGACACTACCCAGTACATTCTACAGTTGGTGTATTATCTTAAGGAAAATTTACAGTTTGCTAGACTACAGTTAGTGATTTCTGATTTTCTCGAAAAGACTTTGCAGTAACTTGTTTCGGTGACTCACGTACACATCTGCAATTCTGCGGCATGGCCAGTGATTGGATGTTTTAACTCTCACGCGTCTTAGGGCTCTACCAGAGCCAATCACTGACGTGTGGTGTCGCAGTAACCTTGTTCTGATTGGTGCTGTCAAATAAAAGACATATCTGCACAACAACACGCAGTCAATAGCCACGAGATAGGGCTACAGGTGTTCACATTAAGCACTGAAACAAGTTGTTCTTTTTCGAAAATCAGTAGGGACCGGAGAATGTCGCGAATTCAATGACCTGGAGTACTATGAATACTCAAGCTCCGACCATTTGTCCGTTAGCTGATACTCAGTGGAACAGCAGACAGTAAACGATTCGACGGGGCTTAGGTATATATAGGATAATGGATTCTAGCCTGCAGGTCATTGAATTCACGAAATTTTCCTGGCCCTAAAAATCAGGGATCCCTGACTATATTGTATTGCGTTCATTTCCGACTATTCTTTTGCAGAATAATAACACAAGTTGCTGCAAATAAAATATTGTGTCGGCAATTGCCATACATTCGTAACAAAATTTGTGCAACTTTTGAGTCACGGTCTACGAAGGTAGAGAGGTCTTGACACTGAGGAGTAAAATGTGACTACCTTTTTGTCGCCGAGCGTTAGTGGTAATTGAGTGGAAGATTTGTCTTGTTTTGTATTGGACTTAGCTTAAAATGTGAAGTTATCGGGATTTCGTGTATTGTATAGAAGAAAGTAATTGAACTGAATTTTTATATTGGAACGCATTTGTTTAAACCGTGAAATATAGTTTTTTAATATTTTACATGTAGACACACATTACAACGATTCTAAAATTTTGTAGGGCAGGAAATAATAGATTTTGTTCGAAAATGTTTACCAAAATAACAGTACATGATATTTTTTTTCAGACGACTTATATAAACAGTTTCACACGTGCCAATCCAATTATGGACACGAAACATTTATATACTATATCAGCTAACCATATTAACATAATTTTATATAGATAGTTGCGAAAATTGTAACAAGGCCAGATGTAAACAAGACAAACCTTCCACCAAATACTACTAGCGCTGGGCGACATAAAGAGGGCCACTTTCTCTTGCTGGAGAGCATACGCCGAAGACCTCATCCTCTTAGACCGTGTTTTGAGGCAAATAAACTAGGCAGTTTATTGCTATAAAATGTGTAATGTCAATATGAGAACAACGTAGCGATTATTCCATGCCGATGTTAGCTTTCTTTTAAAACAATATTATCTAAACCGCTGTAAAACTACAAGACACGTCCTAACGACATCGTTTCTTGGCAACTGGACCAACATTCTCCAGCTTCCTTGAAGGACACTGAGCCTGGACTAAAATGTTGCCCTCGCAATGCGAGATAACACGTCCTGCGAAAAAGGAAGCAAGATACGGTTAACGGAAGTGGTTTGCGGTGAGCTGATAAATTACACACTCATGTTTGTCAAAGTCCCGCAGTTAAGTGTGGCTCCACGTAAGTTGGCAATATTTCACTGTCGCTTAAGTTGGTCAACACAAGCCGAGTTAGAATTACTGTTTGTTGTGTGTTGTTTGTTTAAAATATATGTTAAAATGCACCATTATCGTGATCTTGACAAAAACAGAACGTTGATATAAACCTATAAATCCATAACATCTGGCCAATATTGATGACACAGTTGGCAATTTATAATTTTTATACTAGGTTTATAGTCTGCCCCTCTCAGAGTCATGAGGTGAGGTGTATGTGAAAATTGATGACTAACACAGGGGGTAATTTGTATAGCGTTAATGTGTTGTAACATTTTTCAAGTAGCTTCAATGAAAATATCGTTATGGTTAATAAATAAATGAAAAATTTAACACGTCAGGAGAGAATCAACCTATAGTTACCAACAATGGCGACCTGACTGAAGCAACGATAGGATAGAGATATGCGTTTAAGGCATATGCGGTAGTATTCCGTCATTATTAATCGTATCTAAGTCAACGAACGTTTCGTGAAATTAAATTTGCCCTAGTATGTTTCAGTTCCTTACGTGCACGTATGCATCCCTGCTTCAAGGTTATTGGCAGCGTGTCTTTGTGAAGTGACATCTCTTATTATGCTGCACCAATCAGAATAAGGATACTGAAACAACAAACGTATGTGATTTGCGGGTTAAATCCAAGGGTACGGGAGAGTTAAGGGTGCGGTGTACAGCAATTTTCATCACCATTTTTTATATTTTTTATTTGTACCAGATATTATTTTTTCTTATTTCAGACACAAAAATGTGACTAATTTTGGCTCTTACGAATTTATTTACCTCTCATAGTTTTCGCGTAATGACTTGTTAAAGTCATATTTTGCATGTTTCCGTTTTAAGAGTGCATCGTAGATAAATAAACGCTGAAAACATCAATTGATTTCTACGCTTTTTTCTAAGCCGATGTGGATAAAATACTCAATGACAATCCTAGATAATAGTATTTGCCAACTTTATGAGTAAATATTTATCCAGAATTACTAATTCGTTACGCGTTATCTCTTGTGCCTCAGTTAAATACATGAAGTTCCGGCGTCAGAGATTGTGACTCAGAAGTTAGTAACACTGGAAATAATTTTGTTTAAAACTTTGGTTAAAGCTATTGTCTAGGATTGCTATTGTTTAGTTTTCGCAAATTGGCTTCAAGAATCCTACAGTTATATATTAATGCTTTTAGCGTTGAATTACGTACCACGCCCTCTTAAGGACTACACTAAAACCAACTGATATACCAAACTCAAAAAAATTACAGTGGCTAAAGACATTGCAGGCTACAATGTCATGCTCATAAAAATAAAAAATACAAATTATTTGTATTTTAAAAAAATGCTGAAACTGAAAACAACAATTTAAAAAATGCAATAATTTTTTTTAAATATAAATAAATTTTTATTCTTAACTTTTATGAGCATAACATTTCAGCCTACAATGTTTTTATCCACTGTGAATTTTTTTAGTTTGGTGTATCAGTTGGTTTTAGTGTAGTCCTTAAAACGGAAACATGCAAAATATGACTAACAAGTTATTACGCGAAAACTATGAGAGATAAAAAATTTCATCGCAGCCAAATTTTGTCACATTTTATGTCTATAATAAGAAAAAAAAAGTCTGGTAAAAATAAAAAATGGTGGTGAAAATTGAGGTAGACCGCGCCCTTAAAACATCCAATCACTGGCTATGAAGTGTAACTGCAGATGTGCTCGTAAAGTAAGGTCATTGAATAATGTTCACCAGAATCTGTTGGTTCTTCGTAATAATGAATCAACCAGATCGTCCGTTCGACCAGCGGGACAGTAGTCAGAGCGGTCACGGTATCGCCTGTAAGGGGGAGGGGCAGGTTGATTCAGTCTGTGGTCAGACGTGCAGACAGGTCAATACTGCCCGACACCGTTACCCCCCTCCACACAATGTTCTCACGACGCTAATGCGGCTGTCCCTGGCCGACCAGCGTGTGACAATACCGCTGCTCGAGCTGCACCGTAGTATTGTCTCGCTCGTGTGCAAGCAATGAGACCGAGGCTAGAAACTTCAAGTCGCTGCTACCCAGAGAAGTCCAGTGAAAGTCCAGTGAAAGTATGACAACCTTTATAACATGAATCCAGAAAACACAGTTACACACCATCAACTAAGGTACCTGGAAGTCTCGGTTCCAATTCCACGATTGTTAAATGTTTCCGTGAAGTGCTTAAGAGGAGTCTTCGCCGGTGTAGAATTTCCACCTTTGACGCGTGGGAATAGCGTAGGTAGCGACAAGAGCCAGTATCCCATGATTGACGAGAAGCATATCGCCTCTATTCGCAGCGTGGAAGGTTTTCGTTCTAGTCATTTTCCTACGGGACTTAAGCGTTCACTGCAACACTTTAATTTTGAATAGTATGAAGCAAAGATGAACACATGCCTCTCGCTTTGCACTTTACGAATTCTTTCAATATTTTTGGATTTAAAACAGTCTAGAAAAAAAATCTGTTCTTAGCCATTTTGAGAGGCCCGAAAATAATGTTTCTAGGAAGTGTGCTGAATTTTTGAAAACACAGAGGCATAGTTTCAAGTGCGTGTTCATTTAGTAGATAAATATGATATGAATAAGTTAAGTGGTTTCACGTAAAAAAAAAAAAAATTTGCGTGACACGCTGCAACGCCGTCCATGCGCCAGTCGAAGACTCCTCTTAAGACGCAGACTTGCTGTATAAGACTACGTATTCCCATTTAATCTACTTTTGCTAATATTCTTATTTTTAACGTTTAAAAGGCAGCGTACGGCGTTAAGACGTCTCATACATGTTTTAAAAATTGTTTTCACTTTATATAATTTTTTAAAAACAGAAATTACATTATTTTGGGTAATTGTTGACAGATTAAATATTTTTACATTGATAACCAGCCAAAATAATAATAATAATTGCTTAAAAATTTGGCTATAATGTAGCCAAATAGTACAATAAACACAATTTTAAAAACTCTATGTTACGGTTTTACAATATGTTTTCATTTTGAATTTAAAAATAAATTCGAAAAAAAAAAATTGCGTAAATAGCGGTCCGTCTACCCAGATGTATGAACAACCCATATTTTTACTTAAAATTTAATTCTGTTTCATTCTGAACTGTGTCAAAAGCTCAATAAAACCGCGCACAATAAAAACGACGTGTTCATTTAGTGAAAAGATTGTTTCCTCTTAAGTACTTTTTATTATTGTTTGCCAGTTATGTGTGTTAATTTTTTACATAATTTTCTTAGTAGTGAAATTGCTGTTTGTATTAAGATATGAATTTTTCAAAGCAGATTAATTTTGTAGTGACTCAGTGAGCAACGAAGCGAAACTGAAAGTTAATAAAGTTGAACTATCCACAGCAGCCGTACAGAAATACTTATCACTATGTTGGTCTACAGTAAATATTAATGTGCATTTAGTTGTTACATATGAAACACGTAATTTACTTTAAACAACGAACAAATAAATGTTAGTAGCATGATTGCTGTGGAAATGGTGGCACAATACGTCTAGTTAGATCATGTGAAATTGTTGATATGATGTTTCAGTTACAGATTAAAATTGTATTTTCAAATCAGTGTATTTGTACTGATTAATTAATGAAATATATCTACTAATTTAGTCTGGTGCCCCAATATGAGGTTTTGTCACTTTAGTATCTGTCAACAATGAGAAAACAACAGATTCGCCTGTGAAAACCTTGCAGCTTATTGAAACTGTGAAAATTTCACTGGTACTAATTTATAGTGTGAGAATACTAAACGTACATAACGTACTTCCGAAAAACAAACCGTGTAACCGTAAAATAAGCGAGAATTTGTATTGTAAATGGAGTTGCAGATGTACGGACGCTTTCAATTGCAAACAGCCAACTCAGCAGATAATTAGAACAGCCAAGAACATGCAGCACGAAACGTTGGCATGCCTGGCCCCAGTGGCCTTATAAGACAAGCGCCAAGCTGACGTAACTCGAGCGCTCTAGTTGTGAAAACACAACACCACACGCCTCAGCAGACTCGTATATGGTTGCCTTATTTCCATACGCCACATAGTCACGTGCCTCGCCTTGTGCATCATAAGGCGGATTCACAACGCACACGTGGCAAAAATTAATAATTTTAAATTTCACGGCACAGTGACCGCTTTATAGATGTTACTTACGACTATGTTTTCCACTTGCAAAATTTTTTTAACACTCATGGTTTTTCTCATAGTGACATGGAAAAGAAAAAAATTTGGAAGTTACGAGGTATTGGTAATAACAAAAATAAAATGTGCTACTCGAATGAAATAATTTACACTGAAATTATATATTATGGGCAATATGATAAAATATTTAAAAGCACACAATGAGTTTGCTTTGTACTTAAAAAAATCTGAAAATGATGACAATTTACTTCATTTACGGCAATTTTTTTTTAAATACAAAAGGACTGTTGTGTGTTTTTAAATATTTTTGCATATTGCCCATAATATCTAGTTTCAGTGTAAATTATTTCACTCTAGTAAGACACTTTTTTTGTTATCACCATGCTCACGTAAGTTGCAAATTTTGACTTTGTCATTTCACTATGGGAAAACTATGAGAGTTAAAAAACTTATGCAAGTGGAAAATGTCGTCACAATTAACGTCTATAAAACGAACACTATGTCGTGTAAATACAAAATTATGCATCTTTGCCACGTGAATACCTTTAAGATTTCCTACTGTTTTTTCGATAGTCATTTTTTTGAAGCTTAAACGAGAACAGATATAAAAATCAGCCTGGTAGTTTTGTTTGAAATTGTTTTCGCCGTGGTGACATTTTTTTTTCAATGCAAGTAATAATGCGGTTCCGACTCAAAAGTCAACTAACCATAATTTCGTTAATTTCATAATTAGCTAAAACCATAGTATCAATTGCCGTGAAAAAAAATCAGCTGACATGGAGAAGACGATTTTAAACAAAAATTCCAAACAAATTTTTTATCTCTGCTCTCGTACAGGTGTAAAAACTTAATATCGCGAAAAAAAAGTAGAAACAAGAGAGTATGGCCTTACTGTACGTACAAACACACGCACGTACATTAAGTATTATAAATTGAATTTACCACAATATTTAATGTAGACACGTGCGGGAATTGTTGATGTGTCATAGCAGAATGTGGGTAATAGATGATCGTACTTTATTTGTTATTTTTCGAATTGAATTAAATAATTTATGACCACAGGATAAATGAATTCTCAATATAAATTAATATTTAATTGAGTCTTACGTCTGCACATGCTGCGTTCACAACCACCACTTAGCGTACGTACTTACACAGTAGAAAGTTGATCAATTCTGTTACGTAGTACGCACACTACGCAGAATGTGGATGTTATCACGCACACTTGGTGTTTCTACTTTTACACGTACGTACGCGCGTACGCTACGTTGTGGCTGTGAATCCAGCAACACGCTCGAAACTGTAACGTAACAATGTCGTAGAATCACTCGCATAATCTACACCTGTTCACGGTACGGTAGTGTCAGTACTTTTGGCGATCGTCTTGTCAAGAATAATTATAAAAAATATTTCGTTGTCTCAGGCGTTAAGAGAAGTGTGTACCGTTTTCAAATTTCTTCGCTTGACGCGTGAGGACAGCTTAGCGATAAGAGTCAGACTAAAAGCATATCGCCTCTATTCACAGCGCGCCAAGCTGGCGTGTAAGGTTTTCGTTGTAGTCTTTTCCCTACGGGAGTTTAAGCGGTGACTCTAAAATTTGATTTTCGGATAGTATTAAGTAAAGGCGAACGCATGCCTCTTGTTTCGCACTTAACGAATTCAAGTGGTATTTTCGGATTTACAGCAGTCTAAATTAAGTCATTTTTAGACATTTTGAGAGGCCCGAAAATCATGTTTCTAACACGCACGCTGATTTTTTAAAATAATAGAAGCATAGTTTCAAGTGTGTGTTCTTTTCGTAGATTAACATAATACGTACAAGTTAAGCGGTTTGGCGTAAAAAAGAATACGCCTGACACGTTTCAACACCGCGAGAACTTCTCTTAAAGTTTCAGTACTGTGAACCGTATACGGTGTACAGCCACGGATTGCTAACTGATTTTACGCTGTTATTTCAAATACTATTTAAATCCTAGTAACACAAGATATCTCGAAAACGTCACTCCTAAGTTGTTATTACTGTATGTAGCCTATTTTTTTAAAACAAAAACATTACAGAATTTTGGCTGGTTATAGACACAATGAAATTGTTTTAAGAAGGGAATTGGCCAGAGTTTTTCGGCTTTCGAGAGAATATTTTTTTTAAGCTCAGACGAGAGCCGATAACGTGAAAATGTTCTGTAAATTTGTTGCGAATAGGTTTTTCCGTAATATGTAACGTAATTTTCGATACAAGCGTGATTAATATTTCGGCTTATTTAGCAATTGAAATAAATTATTTAAATAAACTAATTAGCTTCGTTCATGCTGTTTTTTGTCTCGACAAAACCAGAGTATGTAGTATAAACCAGTTAGGGCGTATAACTAAGTCAAAGAATGGTTCCACGATACTGACTACCCTATACAAAAAAATAAATATTGTCAAACATGTATAAACTAATACCCAAGCCCTTAAGTCGATAACTGGCCAAATATATGTCAAATAATTACATTTTTAGTGTTTGGTGATAGGAAGTTGTTTATTAATTTCCGTTCATTTTAGCTAAAATATAAAATACCATATCCAAACTTATTTGGCAATATCAAATAGGAGCAAAAATCCAGCCTTACGATTACGAATATTCTGCACCTGCGTGTTGCAGGCAGCACGGGCCTCCTTGTAGCTGGAGATGATCCTCATGACCATGTTGTCGAACCTCGAGAAGCGTCGTGAAAGCCATCCACGGAGGGCGTCCATCGACTGCACGGAGAACGGCGCGATCCTCAACTTCATGGTGTTGTGCGGGAACATGCTGTGGATGATGCGGTCGATGGTTCGATGGAAGTAGCTGATCGTCTGCTTAGGTTTCTTCACGTAGTTCCTCATCAAGATGAAGCTTAGGGAATCCAAAGAGCTGGCCGATGTCGTCCAGCTCGCGCTGACATCTGGCGGCGTCCTTCCCACACCCCTTGGTCTGAACCCGATGACACCAGTTTTCAGAACGTCGAGTTCCTTGATGGGGCACACCTTTGGCCCCATTCCTTGCTCGTCACCCCCGGTGTCTTCTTTCCACTCCAATGCATGTTGATAGTCTGCGGGGGAGAACTCATCTTCGTTTACGGGGTCGTCGCTGAACAGTTCGCCGCGCCAGGCTGCCTTGTCAGCAACAATCCACTTCCCCATCACGTAGCTGTCGTAGCTGGGGGCCTTCATGAACATAATGAATGCTTCCAGCACTGTGACGGTGACCCTGCTTAAAGACTTCGATGAGCAATATATGTTATAGAAGTCTAGATTTGAGGAAGTTACCTCAACTGGATTTGACAGTCGTAGTTTCTCGACAGAAATGCGTGTCTGAAGAAGCAGCAGACGAAGCTTCTTTTTTTATTTCATCCAGTGTTTCGTACACATGTTTGCAATTTACGTCGTGTACAGCATAGACAAAGAAGGTTTCAATATGATAATATCCTTGACCGAGTATGGCCTGCCATTGCAGCATCCCGCGCCTGTGACGGAACTAAAGCAAGATGGTTGCCGCGCGGCAAAGATGATACATGAGAGAAGGGCAACTCGATTTTTTTTACTTGTTCACCCGAATTCCGAAATCTTATTTCTAGTATACGTGCCTAGCGATACATTGGGGATAAATTTCCAGAATCTCAAAATAAGTTATCATGCCATATTTGAATCAATCATGACTTATGATGCTTCGCTATGGTGTCACAGAACAAGTCGAACTTATCGGGAACGATACTTATCAACTTGCTAGTGAAAGAAAGAGGAAGAGTAGCTGCAACATCCAGAACAAGACGTCCAACAAAGGAAGAGAAACTGGACGAGAAGGAAAACACTCTGAACCTCTGGCAAGACTGGTGGGCCAACTCTGGAAAACGAAGACGAGCCTTCGGACTAATTCCTTATGTACGAGTTCGAATGAAGAGGTAACGGCACAGGCACCTCGTTGTCCAAAATCGAACAAGGTACCGATTCCTCGACAAATTCTTCATTGTGTAGTCCATCTTGAAATGACGATGTTGCTGGGCGAAAGTTATTCTGACTCTCGTTACGTTTTGTTGGAGTAGAGACCGTAGAGGTGAATGTAAAGAACAATTTAACTTTGGGCACTTTTTTTTAACTCTTCAAGTTCATAACTTTGTTTTTAGCGACACGCTTACGGAACTCGGCACCACTCAACTTCTTACTAATAATGAAATTATCAAACTAGCAAGTCAAACATGTTTCCAGGCATGTGCAATCAAACCAGTATTTACGAAACTATAACACAAGCTCACGGCAATGACAGTAAAACCTTGATAAACTATAATAATACACACTCCGACCTGCGCGGGAATGAAGAAATGACAACAATATATGAGAAGTAGCTGTTCCACGTATAGCAGCAATGACAAAGTTCGCACTTGTTCAGTACATAAATAATTACAATTTCTCTTATCTTCGTTATCATTGTTATAAGTTTATGTCTACAGTACTTGCAATATGAAATCTGTGGTTTTATTGCTGCAGTTATTGCAGCCATACGCCGAGCAAAGAGAAGACGCAACGCATCGCAACGATATGATGCGAATCAATACATTGCACATTCTATGTGGGGAAGCCAATAATAGTTGTAACGGACTCGACGTTAACACAACAAACAAATACCATAATTATAAATATCCCAAATTTTTTATCCCCATTCTCGGTTAAACCAACATAACCATATCTATCAGCTGGCAATGTTTTGAAGTTAAATAAAATGCTGGGCCACGTTCAATTAGACTTCAACTCGGAGTCTTGGAAATAGCTGCTTCCACCCATTTGTGTTTACTATAAAGCTTGTTGGTCGGCCAGCACTTATTTTTAGCGAAGTAGTTTTTAATAACTAAGGACGCCTCTTATTTAAAATTATAGCGGATAGCTAAAAAGTGACTAAAATATATATTATGGCAGGACTTTAAAATGTTCATGTTATTGTGAAAAACCTATAAACATGTGTGTTTTGAATTAAATGTAGTATTATTGGGGTATTTCGATACACCCACACCCACCAACACACACATACACACACAGCTATGGTAAATACTCCACTTCTTGACGCAGTAAGTTTTAGTTAGGGACTAGAACATTTCGTGAATTCAATTACCTGTAGGCAAGAATCCATTGTACTATGCATACTCAGGCCCCGTCTATTCGTTCATTGTCTGTTGTACCACTGAGTAGCAGCTAGTGGGCAAATAGTTGAGACGTGAGTATGCATAGTACAAATGATCCTAGCCTGTAGGTAATTGAATTCGCGAAATTTTCCAGTCTCTGGTTATAGTTATTGTCCTCAGGCCTAAAATACACTACAACTAACGATGGCAACCTTACACGGACGTAAGCTGAACTTTGCTGTGTGGTAAAATTTACAGTTACATAAAATGTGCGGGCAAATGGAGTTCTGTTACTGTTTTCCCATACCCCAGCACTGTGCTTCCAGTGAAGTATATGTAAGATGTTAGCATCGAACTAATACTCTTTACAACCAAGTATTAATATAAATATGCAGCTACTACTGTACGGGTAGTTCGGCTCCGGCGTGAGTTCAGGTCAAGGTCATGAAAGGGATGTAGGATGGAAGTAGGGGTTGGTGGAGTGAGGGGTGACACTTGTTGCGGTAGTCGATACTGCTTTGGAGCCACAGGTGTGGACGGCTATAGCGTCGTGTATCTCCCCTCTAAGAACAGTAAAGAAGGCCGCTAGCAAATACATCTTCTCCATACTTACCCTTCCTACACTAGAGAGAAGGGGAGGAGGGATAGAAGGTAGCAAGTTAATCTCACAACTAAAGGAAAATAACTGCACATTTTTGTAGTACGCACGTGAAAATGAAAATCCACTACGTGTTGCCGTCTTCGAAAAGTGTCACATTGTGTATGAGTGAAGGCCGGGGGGAAATTTGGGCCGGCTGTTCGTCTAGCGAGACATGCCTGTCGCCCGTCCGGCCCGAAGAATTGATGAGGTGATGGTGAGATTAGTGTGGAGCAGCGACGGAATGAAAGAGGCTGGGGAAACGGGAGTTCCCCGAGGAAACGGCATCGTCCGCCACGTTTCCCACACGTGGAAATTCCGGGCCCGAACCCGCCGGGGATCGAACCGGCTCGCCTAGTTGGGAGGCGAGACCACAGCGGCCCTTTTATAGTACGCTGTACAGGTAATGAAAGGAAATAGTACTATTCCCTTTAGTTTTCTTTGACAGACATATATGTCCAAAAAGAAAAAAACTACATCCAGTCATGCACTCTGACTGCACAACTCTTTCGAAGATCATATTACTAAACAATTGTGAAAAATTACCTTGAAAATGTATAGAAAAAACTCCTTTGCGTGAATGTGAATATTCCTCGTACAGTACTATAAAACAACATGCCAATAAAAATAAAAGACTACAGTTTGAAATCATTTTTACCTATTTTACCTTAAATATTATTGACCGTATTACACAATTCACAAGAAATGGCTATTGTTGCAATATCAATGAGAGTGCATTCTCATATGTAACCAATGAAGTAATGCACATGAATGATGTATAGGCTTAAGGACTGCAACTTAATTTAAATATAAAAACCTTCTGCATGTATTGATGCAGATAACAATACCACGTAATATTGTAACTACAGTAAGTGCATATTGTAACAATGTAAGAAAGTGACATATTTACCTCTATTATTTTTCCTGATGTATATATCTTTATTGTATAATGGTATTTACATAAAATTTTCAAATATTTTAAGAATAATTTCAGTGTCAAAATGATTAGCCAAATGCCCCATCATAAATAACATAAATATATATTAATATGATTTGTGATAAAGCCACATGTTCTATGGCTGTGATTTTAATAATTATTTTGTTTCAACCTATGTTTAAAATGTTTATAAAGTATTATTTACTGGCAAATATTGAATAAGACGTTCTCAGGATGATTAATTTTACTGTGGAAGTTCTATTTTTTTTTTTTTCAAATTTTTTTCTTGTTACTTTACTTCTTGCCAGAAGTAGGGCCTTAGTCTAGAAGATTCTATCGACGGTGCTATAATCCGATAATTATCGGCGCCATCCTGCAATTAGGGTTTGAATTAAGTCAGCAATCACCAGTTTTAGTCTCAGGAAAGCGGGATACGCAATGAAGAGATCCCAGCTTTTAGGCCAATTAGAAATTTAAGTATGACATCAAGAAATCACCGAGTTCACAGAGACTAACCCTGCGCCGTGGAGCTAAGTACAGCAGATCATACATGCGCCAACACGGTAACTGCTCTCTGATGTAGCTATCTTTCATTGCATGGCTTTAACCTGTAATATTTGTCTGCGACCTTCCACACAGAGTAACTGCCAGATGTTTATTACAAATTTTTCTTCGGGAATTAGGCTGTTCCATGACGCTAAAGGTACGTAGACAAATAATAAGAACAATTATATACTTTCAAGTAGTGGTTAGAGTTAATAAACCATTTCTATAAAAAAAAAAGTAAAATATCGTGTATAAAGTCGCTGAATCATCCAATTGTTAGGGCCCGGTAGTTTTCGCGAAAAGATTTTTGCCCCACTTTGTTTCAGTGTCTTACGTGCACACCTGCAGTTCAACTTCACGGCTATTGACAGAGTATATTTGTGCAGAGTCGTTATTCATTTGACTGTGCCAATCAGTACACGGATAACTGCGACACATCCCGTTTGTGATTTGCGGGTTTAACTTTCACACGCTGGGTGTTACGGCATCCAATCACTGACCACAAAGCAGAGATGCAGGTGCGCACGTAAGGCACTGAAACAAAGTGCTGCAAAAATCTTTTCGCGAAAACTACCGGGCCCTACCAATTGTTCATAGCGAACTTGGAATTTTACTAAAACAGTAAAGCTGGTAATGTTGTTTTCCGCGAAAAGATTTACTATCCTATTTGCAATATTACAAATTAAATTTGTTAATCAATCACGTATCTTTGTAACACATATTTTCTAAATGTACTGGATCGGTCAGTGTTGGGCTACCTCAAAACCTTAAGGGTGTTCATGTGGCCAAAATACATAATTATATATTTGTAATACAAGTGTCAGCCTCATAGACTTAACATGTAACTATATTTTCAACTTACAAACTAAATAAGTATTTTGTCCAAAATATTTATTTTGTATGTAACTTGCCCCCATTACAAGAATCGTTCAAAAATAATATATTTTCCACTTCTGAAAATTTTGTAGTCTTCTCATAGCAGCATGTTAAATTCAAAATTTGCGAGTTACATGAACATGCAACTAACAAACACCAACGTACTTACTCGAATGAAATAATTTACACTGAAATAATATATTATGGGCCGTATACTTAAAGATTTAAAAACTCACTACCAAGTCCCTTTATATTTTTTAAACATTGTCATAAATGAAGAAAATAAAATTGTCGTTTTTTTTTTTTTTTTAGATTTTTAAAATACAGTGGAATTTCATTCTGTGTTTTTAAATACAAAAATATTTATTTTGTGTAAGTAATTTAGTTATTGTTATTTTTATGTCCCTGTAATTTAATATGGGGGGTAAATACATTTTAGAAGTGGAAAATGTAGTCACCAATAACGTCTATGAAATTATCACTACGTCGTACAAGTACAAAATTATGTATTTGTGCCATTCCAAGGAAAGATACCTACCGGGTGAAACCTAATATCATCTTCACGATAGTGAAACTGAGGGGAAAACTGTTCACGCATTTATTCACGTGAACTACCCGCGAGATATCGGTGTCCAAATCTATTGCAGCAGTTCAATCACACTGGGGGATGTGGTGCTGTGGTGCAGCCGCCATCTTGAATTACGTCACATCCTCCATGTTTGATGACACGTTCGCCATGTTGTTTTTGAATTTTGGTTTTTTGATTTTTTAAAAATTTCCTTATTGTCGCTTGTTTTTCCTGTTCGTCGTATGTTAGGCAACCGCTATGTTTGTTTGTTTCGTCTGATAGCGACGTTATGTGTTTTTACTGTCACTTGTTTTTCTCGCTCATCTGCTAGGCAGCCACCAAGTTTGTTTCATCAACTGCCAGTAAGTGACGTAATGTTTCTATAGTTGGCAGGTAGGCAGCATTGGTGTTACACTTTGTTTTCTTCTCGTCTGTTAGATTGTATTACACGTAGTGAATCACTTATTTACAGAGGTATACAAATTTTTGCTACATTTCTTGGTGATATTGTTTTTACCGCTTGCTATTTGGTAAATGGACCGAAAAAATTTGTTCGCAGCTATAAATGATTCACACATTTAAGTATCCAAACTGAACTCTTTGCAACCATTTCTTCTCCCTCTTGACAAATTTTATGTATGGCAGCCTCAACTCTATTTTCAATCTGCGGTGTGTCGTTGATGTTTTAAGTGTTTTGTGCTTTTCTGCAGAATTCATTTTCATGGGGTTCTGGTTTAGTGTAGTCACAGTGCAACCACAAATTATATTTTAACGAGCCATGGTTTCCCAGTTTTTCTGTTAGTTGACATGATAATTTTTGTTTCATATCGGTTAGAAATAAGCAAATATCTTTTGCTGTGCCTGGTGAATTAGATGCTACGTATGTCTTCAAAGTGCCTCAGAAAGCTGATTCCTTCAAAATACATCCATTATTATTTGTCGCATTCACAACTATAGAAACATGATGTCATCTGCCGGTAGTCGATGAAAACAAAATTGGAGGCTGCCTAGCAGTTGACAAGCGGGAAAAACAAGTGACAATAGAAAAAAACATATCACTAGCAGACGACGTAAATAAACATGGCGGCTGCCTAGCAGACGACGAACGAGAAATACAAGTGACAGTCAAAAAAATCCAAAACAAATATTAAGAAAACAGCATGACAGACGTGACGTAATTCAGGATGGCGGGTACACCACAGCCTGCACCATGTGTGCTTGAACCGGCTTTTTCCTCCTACTTATAGCCTATACTCGGTATGTAACTTACATACTTAAGAGCAAGAATAAAATCAACATTAAAAAAAAATACTCAGCCTGGTAATGCGACTGCTGTGTAATTTCGGGTACATTGCGAAATTACACTTTTTGTTGACTAAAAGGTCGTGTGGTTTATTTAGAATTCAGAATTTGTGAATTTTGTGATGGAAAAAATTATTCTTGCTACATGCGAAAATACGCCACTGCCAACGATGAATCATACTTAATAAAACATTGTTAAATGACAGTTAAATCAGTTAGAACACGACTTAAGAAACAAATATGCACAGAAAAGGCTGCTCTCCAATATAAGAAATTGTTAATTGTGTTTCTATAGTTACACGTTGCATTAATGTGTTTTTTGAAACATCTTTAAAAATAATAAAACAAATCTTCATACAGAATATTAACATGATTAATTATAACGTACGACACTATGTGCCTGATTAAACTATGCTCGTACGTTATAAACGCGGCCTGAAGAAAATCTAGAAAATTACATGTTTGGGAGCCTGAAAAATGTTGTTACATTGTATTTGTGGAGAGACTTACTTGTTGCAGTGTTGTAGGAATCAGGTTGCTGAACAACACAACGTACGAAGACGCGTCTGCGCCGAGGTTATGATAACGACCAGCATATACTCTACCTGCACTTCACCAGTCCTCTCGGGTCAGTGACGCTCCGAGCAGCGTGGAACACGGCCTGTCACCTGAACGACCCTGATTGGCTGTCGTGACGTCACGGCGCGGATGCCACATTTTTCGGCTGCACCAGCAACGGTCGTCTGTTTGCAACACTGCATCGTGAACGCCTAATGCCCGGTTGCTCGAATAATCCTATGACTGGAGATTCACTGACGAAAATTCATAATAATTATTTATCTGAAGATCATTACAACAAATGTAGCACAAATGTAACCTGAATATATTTGATCTGGGATCATGAGGATGTCGGTTCGACGAAATGTTACATCTGACAACACTGTACGGCAAAATGGTGTTTAAAGCTAGTTGGTCAGAACATTTGTGACATCATTACTTCTAGAGAGTAATTTCATAAAGACTCGGAAATTATGAGTTGTTAGGTTGGCTAGCATTATTGCTGTTGAGTTTGTAAATGTGAATGGTGTGTTTGTTGAAAGAATTTGAACGCTTTGTGTTGAAGGCATGGAATCAAACAAAAGGAACGGGCGTGGGATGACGATGTGAGGAGAATAGAGAAAACAGTAACTGCACGTTTTGACAAACGAAACCTCAATAAAAATTTTTCGTTGTCTCATATCCGCGAACGCCCTAACCTAACTACAAAAAATTCACATAATTGCGTAACACAATGTTTTTAGGAAATGGTTTGTTAAGTTAACTTCTAATTTGGTGCAAAGCTCTTTTATACTCATTACCTTCGCTGATGTACAAAAATTATCTTTAAATCTATTCACATACATTTCGAAACTAGAACAATATGGCTATCATAAAACTGGTAATGGTTATGATCATAGATTATTTATTGAACCAAGAAATATCGGCAGTTCAGTATCACGTTCAAAATGACTTGGATCAAGTGATGATCTTGTTTCGCGCAACACTTTAGGGTGCAACCTGTGGATCTTCCAGCAAATGATCATAGATCAATTCATGAAAATCCTTTGTGCAACCGGACATAAGAATTTCCAAGAAGGTTCCAGTACAGGATGACAGCTTACCGCCTGCATTTGAAATCTCAACGATGATTGGCTAACGAACTTAGGAAAGGGATTCATTTCCACTATAAAGGAGGGGGATCCACTGTGAAACCATCAGAGATGGCGAACGAATGAGTAGGCATGTCATGCTGCACGATAGAATAAAGCAATGCGAGGAATTATAGGTATGTTAAATTAAGATAAGTAACTTAATTACGGACTTAGGCAGTTTTTGTTGCAGGCAATTTTTGAAGTGAGGGATGAATTTTACGATTTGGCGTTTGTGCCCATATTTTTCGTAATTGTTTTCTCTTTCTGCTGGACATAGAATTATCGTGGCAGGAACTGTTAGATAATTTATAACTGTAACTATAGGCATTAATGATGAGATGTTACATTATGAAGAGTGATAGATCGTTTGTAAGGTTAGAGCAAGGCTTTAGCGCCATATTGGATTTATAAATAATTTAGTTATAAGTAAAGTCTTGGTCTCCAGTTTAAAAGCCATATTGGAGATATGAATACTTGAGAAATATCAATTTTGTTAGCCATTATTAAAATAATCTAACTGTCAACATTTAATTGTTGTAACTTGTTTAAGGAAGTAGAGTTATTTGTAAAGTACCCTATTGTTATTGTTAGATTTCTGTTATATTTATTATAACGAACTATTTATTCAAATTTGTGTGGTGGGAATAGGAATTGCTAGTTTCGAAACAAAATAAATTTTAATGAAATCATCCTAGTCAAATATTTTCTAGTAATGTTTTGTGAATTGTCATCATTAAAATGATGTAATGTATTTTATTCATGTTGATATTCGGTGGGCATTTCTTATAAAAGTGGAACTCGGAAAGAGTTAAGCTCAAAAATATGTTTAGAGAAAAGTAATTCTCCTCTCATTTTCTTCAATACATATTCATTATTGTTTATTTTTGTCTCATGTGCATTGCGGAAGTCGGAACTATGTGCCTATTGAGTATTTTGGACAGTGTCACATGTTTCAAACGATTACAGGATTTTTTTTTGTAAGTACGCTGAGCTTGCGGTGGGACGCGAGGTAGTCGTACGACCCGAGTGTACTATGCGGTTCAGTTTTGTCGGGAAGCGGGTGTACCTGGGGGCCTGATTTTTGTTGCGGGCGGCTGTCACGAGACGACGGCACGTGTAATCCCTTCTCCCCGACGCCCCATTTCCATATTTATAGAAATGCATAATAAGACAGACGGACAGATACTCGGAGAGCTGAGTGATTCCGTGCGCTCGAAGGAATGTACCTGTGTATCCCATCATCTCGTCTGGCGGGAGGCTGTGCTGCTCCTAAGACACAGAGAGAGAAGGAGAGAGATATGACGGGAGAGGGAGGTGTAGGTGTCTGACAAAGGAGGCGGCGCAGAGGTGCGGATTTGTCACGACGTTGTTAACTAGTCCGACCGTCGTGTTAGCTCTCGCCCCAGCTTATTGTAACATTGTCATCTGTCTTCTAACACGCACACCTCTATGCCGCTCTCAGTTGTAATTACATCGAGACTCACAACCGCAAGAGTACGCAGTACCTTATACAGTCGTGTATACACGCGTTACAATTAACGATGTTTCGTTATTTTAAAATCCTGCAAGAAAGCATTATCGTAAAACCACTTCAAACACTTGTTGGAAATTATTATGGTTGCAATGTAGTCAATTTTTTCTCAAACAAAAAAGAAAAAAAGTACATTTTACCGTTGAAAAGGCGTTGGGATGATTTTCAGGAAGTTTTACACTATTTTTATTTCACATAAATGTCGATAGTGAATAAATATTAATTAAACGTCACGTGGATGTTTATAATTCGAAATTAATCGTAAATAAATTTCTTTGTTCATGGTTACCACATTTGCGAAAAATAATTTTTTTAATCTCCCAATGTCGTCCCACGTGTCCAAAGTCACCTCCGCTTATGGTAATTTTACTTTGAAAAATTCTCTCTCTCTCTCTCTCTCTCTCTCTCTCTCTCTCTCTCTCTCTCTCTCTCTCTATATATATATATATATATATATATATATATATAATCTTTTATTACAAATTTCAACACATTTATGTAATGGTTTTACGATGCCTGCTCCCATTTTGGATTAAAAAATAATAATACTAGCAACTCGCGGTCTTTTAAAAATTTAGCTATGGTGGGGGAGAGGGAAAAGTGTGAAAGTATGCAATTTACTCTATTTTTTTTAATCTAAAACAGAAAAGTGCGTTTGCGTAATATGCAGTACCCCTGTTATTGAAAGCGATAAGTCAAAATGGTGTCGTGAAGAGTTAACGATTTCTTTAATGTTTAAAATCGGCGAGCATTTGTATGGTTTTTGTAAGGTCGTAGTACTGTCAATGACCTTCAAAATTATCGTGTTATTTAATAACTTTCCAGTAAAGGAAACTATTGTACATGCATTAACTTCGCATATATATTGAAATACAACCTCGCCTTTCATGAAGTTCACTTTGCACGCTTTCGTGATTTTTAGCCTCTTTAAAAGGAATCAGGAAATACCTGGGGCATTCTGCAGTTTCTCTTCGGCATCAGACCTGAACTTCAACAGGCGTATGCGACATAGAATCGCTATTGTTCACTGGCTTCCGAATTCTACAAGAAGAAAAGTTCCTGTTTGTAGAAGCCAGTGTCAGATTCGTCGTGCATCGGTAGAGTAGAGTGGGGCAAAAGGACGCACTTAACATTTGAACTTGAATAAATTGCATTTGAATAGAGAAAACTAATTTGTTATTTGTAACACAGAATTTACCATCATTTGTGAGTCTAATGGACTAGGTATTAAAACATAATTAATAATATTATAAATGCATGGATGTGTTTTCCATCATACTGTTAAAAGGCACTTTT
>PNEQ01048203.1:12560-34012 GCA_003012365.1 Medauroidea extradentata | reverse complement strand
CGTACTAGTTAGCAGGGAAAACAGCAGTCTGGAAACCAAAGTATACAGGAAACCTACACATACAGGCCAATACCTACATTTTGCATCCAACCACCCTAAAAGCACAAAAACTGGCATAATACGCACACTAGCCAACAGAGCTGAGATTATTTGTTCCAACAAGAAATCCGTAGCTGAAGAACACAACCAAATAAGAAAATAACTCACAGCCAATGGTTACCCAACAAACACCTTCAAACAGCACATGAAACCTAACAGAACACTTAAGTCCACAGAAACAGAAAAACCATCAGGAACCCTAGTTATTCCGTATGTTCGAGGCCTTTAGGAAAAAATAAGATGTCTAGGAAACAAATACGGACTTCGAACAGCATTCCGATCTAAATCAACCATTAAAAGTATGGTTACCAGGGTGAAACCAGCCACAGACGAACTACAAACACATAACTGTGTATATCAGATACCCTGTGAATGCGGCCATATGTACATTGGTAAAACTGGCAGAGCTCTATCAACCCGTATAAAAGAACATAAAAACAATTGCAAAAAAGGCGAAACTCAAAAATCTAGACTGGCCGAACATGCATGGGAAAATAGCCACAAAATCCTTTGGGAAGACTCTAAACCACTTACACAGGAAACTGACAAAATTAAAAGAAAAATAAAACAATCAGCCTTTATTATTAGCAATAACAATATTTTCAGTCAACAGAGCATTGATTTCCTTTTTGTGTTTTTGTCTCGTCTTATCGTTGTGTCGCATGTCAACTTAGCTATTTTAATATTCTTGTTATTTCTTTTATTTTCTGTTTGTTCATTGTTTTTATCTGACCAGATTCCAGTTTTGGAATTCCATGTTGTGTATGTATCCTGATGACTAAAGCATACTCTGCTTATTTATGTATTCTTGTATTATTTTTAGTTTCCTTTTAACAGTCATTTATTTCGCAATGGAGTATGTCCAAGCAAATAAATCCAGTCATGCACTCGAATTGCACATTTCTTTCAAAGATCATATCTTTGAGTCGATTATCTCATAATGCTATTTTTGCACATGTGTCCTTTTTTCTTAGACCACCTTCGTTATTAAGTATATTGATTACTTCCCCCGACGTTCCTATTCGCACACAACAGCTTATGATTTGCGTACAGCTATAGATCTATGGTTATATCCATGGTATTATAATTCCTCTATGGCCGTGGTTAGGTTACATAACCAAAATTGAACCACTAGTATTGTGCAAAATCCTCTTGAAAATAGGATTTACTGTATACAGAATGTTTCATGTGAATGTTTTGGACAAACAATCCTCATATCTGGAGGAACACAAAATGTTTAATGGACATAGGTTTGAAAACGTTTGTGCACTACGCATTAGCGTACCAGCTGAATGGCGTTACTGGAATGCCGTCGCAGCTATTATTGTCAACTAAGTATGTAATTGGACAGAAGGCATTGTCTTACATAGCATTCCACAATATAATGGTCAACCCACGCACCGTGCATTGTAAGTCACGAGACCTCCTAATGGTGCTTTTTCGGACCTGTATTCATTAAAAAAATTTTGTTCCTTCAGATGTGAGGATTTTTAGCCCAAAATATTGACATGCAATGCGAGATTTTCAATTAGCAAGCTCTCTCGCTGTGTCAGATATATTGTACGAGTTTAGCACACATGTTGCATCCTGTGATGCCAGCATCTGTTAACGTGGCGTTTATCCCTTAAACCTATGTATCTTGTAAGATAAAAAAATCCAAAATTTGTGTTATGGGTCCTTTTTTTACAGCTATAGTAATGGGAAAGGCAGCGTCTTCCTTTGCCACACGTGAACGAATACAAACAGTTTATATGTGGATTGTTTAAGTCTGTCTGGCGTAAACATTCTTGCTATGGTCTTTTCTGAAGTCCTACCATGATGCACTTTTATGCAGGAAGATACGTTCTATTTTGATATACTGCATACTTTTACAGACTTATACTCTATGATTTTGCTGAAAGGAAAAACTGCAGGAGACGATTTCTCAGAGGGTAACAAGCAAACGCCATATGGACAAATGGCCGGAAATTCATGGTTTCTATGCTATAGTTCAACACCTGTTCCTCCAAGGCCAGTGTATGTACCTGGCACATCCATCCCTCCATATTATCCATTTTCTGTAAATGAACCTGTCTCACAGGAACGACTAAATATTGTTGCGAACAATCCGTGGAGCTACCGGGTTACTTTTCCTGGAGCAGTCGTACTGCTTCCGTTTGCCTGTCAGAACTTGGTTACTTACGAATTTCCGAAAATTAAAATTGTAAACGCAGTAATCTAGTTAACATCCGTAGCATAAGAGCCTAGGACTCATCTTGAATGACAAAATTAATTTGCCGCCACACGTAGGAAGTCGCCAATACCTGCACTGTCTGTAACGCCTATAAAGAAGCGACTCCCCGTGTGCATTAAAAATATCTTGTCCGGGCACTCATTTTCCTGTTGTTTGACGACTGTGACGTAGTTTGCAGCGAACTTACTGACGAGCAAGCGAGTAGGCTGCAGAATATTTAAAATACCGGCGTGAGTTACATTTTTAATCTTACAACAGGTGATCATGTTTCACGTCACTGCATAAATCTGACATGGCAGAGCCCAGAACACAGACGTTAATTACATAGTCTACTTCTTTTAAGAGAAAAATTATATTCTAAATCTCCCTCCTGTTTAGCAAACAAATTCGAATTTCTCTCCCGCCATACAGTTGGAACCGTTCGAAAGCCATTCTGGCATTGCTTAGATAACCAAAGAATCGCACCAGTGCTTATTCCAAACAATCTGCTGTCTCTGCAGAGCGCGCAAGGAATCTCTTGAGGAATCTGTAAAACATTTAGAAGAATGGTTCTGAAAACTACGAAAACAGATTTTTATAATGCATAGTGAAAAGTGGATGACGTAACATGTAAATATCGGTATGAATGTGTGTATGACTGTAGGGTGAGTGGCTTCTGTAATGAATTATTGTATTGTTTGGTATTTTTTCAGTTATTGCAATTAACAGTATATTGTATGTTTTGTAATTTTTTAAAAATGTTCCTTGCTTATTGTAAATCTTATTTTGTAAAATTATTTAAAAAGTTGTACGTTTAGATAATGTGGTTAAGTGGTAGACAAGACAATTCTGCCTAAACTTCGCCATACATGAAAATAAAAGTAGTTTTAAATAAATGAATAAATAAACACCATGTCGACGTGGTTGGTACACCAGGCCTTCGTCTCTCAGCCCTGCAGTACATGATACACGCTCACACCAGGGTGACGGCAATATAAGTAGCGGACGCCCCATTGTATCAATGTGTGAGCTCGCCACCGTCATAGACAACATTATTACCCACTTGAAGGTGGATTAAAAAAAACACTAGCACAGACAAAACGTCGCCACTTGCCTGTTGAAACATACACTGTCAAAGATACTTATCTTCACTTTCGAGTGGGTGTACCTCCCTTTCGAATTCATTTTCGGCCATATTTTCATAAGCCATTTTTTGCTCCTTTTCCTCTCACGGATCTTCTCCTTCAGTTTGTCGCCATTTAGCAAAATCATCCTGTATACTGCACATTTTGACCGGCAGCTAAGCGTCTTTGTACATACATCACCAATGGTAGATTAAAGAGCCGGTTTTCACAATGTCTGATTTTGTTTCGATTATCTTCTGATAAAATTTGAAGTGGTGGTTAGTAGTGTTTTGTGTTTCTCGAGTTATGGTTAACTTAAAACTGCTGTTTAACGAGTGGTAACTAATGGTTAAGTTAAACACAAGAAGAAGTTCCGATTAATGAGTTAATCAGAACCTTGAACAAAAACGGCATATTGTGTTTTTAAGCAATTGTGAAGAAAACATGATTATGTGTTACAAAATGAGAAATACTAATTAAATATGAAGTTATACTAAGGAAGTCTTTATTTATTGCATTTTTATTAGCTAATAGTTCACTCGAAATGAATGTATCTCTGCCAATACAGAAATAGTTTCACAATTAAGGTTATGGCAGACCTACTGTTTAGAGATGATGGTTGCAATACAAACTTCAATGTTGGTATTCCTAAACAGAAAAATTTATTGCCGATAAATGTCCATTTTTGGGAAGATATTTTATCCACACAAAACTATTAACTTGCGTACTATTGCGAGAAACGTATTTCATGTTTTAAAATTAACAAATATTTACTTTAAAAAATGAATTTTGCTATTATTTTTTGTTTTTGTTTTAAGTATTGAGAGTAAGAGGTTAGTTTTGGATAGATTACACCACGGTTGTAGAAGTACAGGTCTGAACACTCGCCTGTCTACCAATGTATTTTGCTTGACCCTCTTTTTGTTTGGCTGTAGTTCGTCAAGTTACCGAGAATGTTCTGCATCTTTGGCGCTACAGTCAGCGCGGTCAGGCTGAAACTCCGCCCACTTTTTTCCAGTGTTTACATCATAAAGTAAATAAATATTGCTGGAGCCGTGCATTACGATTGTGAGCGAAGGAAGTATTTCATAAATTGATAAAAAAAATACGTTTTGATAAATTGTTTATCTTTATTGGAAAAAAAATTGGGAGGGAAGTGGGCGGAGTTTGAGCCCGACCGCCCTGACTGCAGCGCCAATAAAGCACAACTTGGTGAACTGCAGCCAAACAACAAGATGGTCAAGTTTCCAGGCGAGTGTCCAGACCTGTTCTTCTACGACCGTGGGTTACACAGAAGGCACATTTATTTTTTGTAAATAGATGCGAAAAATGCATATATTTTTCTGCTAGAACATAAAGAAAATTAAACATAGTACAACTTGCACCTAAACTACTTTTTATTTAACGATTTACACATGAAAACAAAAAGCTGCAATTTTGAACGCCTGAAAATTTGAAACAAAGAGTGTTACTACTAAAAGGAAATCTTCAATAAATGGTAAATATTTGGATTCTTTCGTGATAGGTTATGCTCGCTGAATATAAATAACACGAACTTGGAGAAAAACCTGTACAGTAATTTTACACAAATATATTTGAGAATTGCAAAGCGAAACCATTAACGGTGAAACAAAATAGAAGTTTCCCTGCAAGCCAGCTTACTTTCGTCCATGTTTATAACGAATTTTGACTTTCTCGAACAAATCTGTTGAAGTGAATTTATGTAGCATTCCACATCACGCCTTGAAGACTTGCATACACTTCGTTATTCTTTTTTCGTTTACACCTTTTTTACGTTTTCGTAGTTCGCTTTTAAAATTTTATCAGTACACGGAGACTCTCCCGAAAGACTGTTGAACTAGGCTGCAATTCTCTTCCAATATTCCTCTTTCTGTTTCCACATCACTGCGTCTGGTTTTTACGTTCCAAAATATGAGAACATTTTTCAACTAGGGGAATTAGAAGTTCGTTTTCAGAGGTAATAAAACTACCGGGACGTGCACTTCTTACCTCTTTCGTCCATTGTTTACAAGCTAATGTTAACCAAAACTAAAAAAAAAAAAAAAAAAAAAAAAAAAAAAAAAAAAAAAAAAAAAAAAAAAAAAAAAAAAAAAAAAAAAAAAAAAAAAAAAAAAAAAAAAAAAAAAAAAAAAAAAAAAAAAAAAAAAAAAAAAAAAAAAAAAAAAAAAAAAAAAAAAAAAAAAAAAAACAATGCCCAATTACAACGTGAAAGTTCACTGCGTAGTTGCCAAATTTACATTAACCAGCACTTAGCTAATCATAACATTTTTAAACGGAAGGGGTGGTTTCAGAAATGCAATTGTTTTAATCAGTAGTTTAAAAGTTTCGTTTTATATTCATCATATGGTCAGATAACCAAAAATTTAAACATAAATTGTGAAACCGGCCCACAAAAAAATTATTTATTTTGTTCTGCAGAAACAGTTACGAATAGGACGTCTTCCACCTCAATTGTTTAAAAGTGGAATTATTGCACGCGACAGGTTATACATGTTCCTTTTTCTAACCACGCACCCTTGCATCACAACAGAGTGTACATTGGTTTTCCAATAAAGGACGGATTTCTGAAGCACTGCTTGCCTCTTCCGGCTGGCTGTTAAACTCAAAGCGCTTCTCCTCGTTAAAAATCTGTTCCGTTGCCATCGCAACCTGACAATCACGAGAACTCCGAGACCTCGTAGATACTCGTTCAGACAGCCTCCTTGGTGCGGGTGAAGAGGGCCGTGTTTACAAATACGCTGGCTGAATACAAGTTGCGTATTTGCTAACAACCGCTTCGCTAAGAAAATATTCTATTAGTATTACTAATTATTTTGTTTGTAAATTTGTATTCACCGAGTGTACAGTCCAATAAATAAAATTGGTAGAATCTTAAGTAAAATAATGTACTACTTTCTCATTAGCTCAACAAAACCAACCTATAGTAAATAAACGAAGATAAACACAAGTGAATAAATAAAATTATATATAAAAATATAATAATAAGTCTGGGGTAGTTGAAATGGTGAGATTTTAACTGGCATGCCCACAACACAATTCAGACACGTTTAAAAAGCGCAGTTAAACTAGCATTTGCGAGGACCTGTGCTTGATCCTCAGCTCCAGCCATGCTGATTTCTGTTTTCCGTGGTTCCCGGAGTCACTCCAGGCGAATGCTAGGATGGTCACTCAACACAGACCACCGCCGACGCCTTTTCTGTTTCCTGTCCTTGTCGAAACGTTGTGTGTTTCTGTCTCTATGACCTCGCTGACTGCGAGAAGTAAAGTCCAATAAAAAAACGCAGTTACAGACTGACCGCCAGGAAAACGGATAAAATATTTAACTGGCCTCAAAACTACTGTTCGTCAGTTGTAGTTCAAGAATCGTTCTGTTTAAAGCTGCTATAATATTCATATATGAAGAATCCATAAACACCCCCCCCCCTTCGCACTCTCTCTATAAATATAAAGAGAAAGAGAGAGAGAGAGAAAGAGACAGAGAGAGAGCATTGCACAGAACAACATACATTTACATATAGTGAGATGCCACTGTTGTTCTGTGCTATTTTGATAATTACGTACGTCGCCTTAAATAATTTGATGTTCCCAAATCAATTTCTCAAAATTATATATATATATATATATATATATATATATATATATATATATATATATATATATATATATAATGTTTATTTCTGAAAAATATTATTTATTTATATGTAAAAAAGGAAAATGGTCGACAGTCATATATAGAGCCACGATTTTATGGCGAAAATTTTTTGCAACATTTGGTTCCAATGCGTCATGTGCACATCTGCAGCTCTGCTACATCGTCTGTGAGTGGATAATTTTACTCTCACTTGCCTTGGCAAATCATAGACGTACGGAGTCACAATAATCTTATTATGATTGGTGCAGTCAAATGAGAGATGTGTCTGAGCAAAGACACGCTGCCAATAATCATGAAGCAGAACTGCCGATGTGCACAGGAGACACTGAAACAAAGTGGGGCAAAAATCTTTTCGCGAAAAAATCGTGGCTCTAGTCATATAAGCACAACTCGTCATTGGGCCAAGAAACGTAGAAATTTGATAATACCATCACATTACTGCATAAGGAAGCACTGTGGTGAGAGTCAATAATTTGGAGGTGAACGGGGGTGGTACTTCAATGTAACTCTCACAAAAATGAATATCAAGAAAGATCAGAGATTTTTGAATGTTTGTTGCAATTGGAGTTTATACAGTTAGAATTTATTTGTTTGTGGTGATACGTCATTGCTCATGTGTTGCTGATAAAACCTGTGTTGAATGTCAAAGTACAAAAAAAGAAAAATAATAAAAACACGACATAAAACACAAAAAAAGTGACAAATTTCCTCTGGGATTTATTTTGTGTGTTCTGTATCGTGTTTTTATTCTTTTTCTTTTTTGTACTTTGTCATTCAACACAAGTTTGATCAACGAATCAAGAGCAATGGCGTATGTCCACAAACCAATAAATTCTAAGAAAGATCAGGATTTACAACATTCGACTTCTAAGTAGCCTCTAAATTTATGTAAGTCTTCGAGATAACGGGGTTGCTATTTGCTTGAGAATGATGCTTGTATAAATAGCAGGAAATGTAATTCAAGGGATTTTTATATTTTTCTAATAAACAGGCGAAAGCTGTGAAACACCTTGTAAGTGAGTATTTGATATAGGTAAATTCTGTTAGGTTATCTTCATGATTATGACTTATGTAGGATACACGTAGTAAAGTCTAAAAATCAATGTTATAATTTATCGAAATTCGATTTATGAGACGTAAAATGTGTTTTCGACTATCCTCGATATTTATCAAACCTGTTGAGATACATATATGCATTTTGCTTCAGATTGATGTTTACATAAATACACACAATTTACTGAATTCGTTTTTAAACGTACAGCGTTTAGATACAAAAGAGTGGAAATATGCTAAAAAAATTCCTCGACGTTCCTTAAATATGCATATAATATCGACGTGCTTCTGGATTCATATTCCACACATGATAAAAAAAATTGTACCAGAATTTTTGGCATTTCGACTATTAAAGGAGCAAAATGACTTTGAAATCTGTTGTTTTACACGCAATATCTCCAAATTCCGCTTTAATATCGCGTTACTTACGCATATATGTTCTGTCATACAGCATTCCAGTGCCTTAGTTTCTAAAACGTTCAAACGAACTATTTGAATTCAATTTATTGTGTAAGTTATATCGATTAGTTATATATTATATATACGCACACATACATATCTACATGTATATGCGCCTGCGTGTGTACTTGTTGAGTTTTGATATTTTACTTGTACTTAGGTTAATTAAATTAATCCAATAGTTTTCTTAAGCGATACGAAACAGCTGCTCTTTCAAAGTCAGCAGCTTTAAACCTCAAAGAAAATACTTTTGTCAACTGAGCGAGTTGTGCCTTTGAATACGGTCTAACAGGCAAACTTCTTTTTATGAGTTGTAAGGGTTTCTACATGGTTTTTTAACTTCATATGAAATAACATTTTTTGTAATATCACGTAACCAATTGGGAAATAATTTCTAGACAACTGTTAAAATATAACTATAAACATACTAACCATAAACATTGTGCAATACATATTTCATATTTTTGATAGTGACAGTTCACTGGTTCACATGTTTCTTGAAGTCGTAGCAAGGTAATTAAGAGATTTCTCTGGAATCGAGCAAGTCGTTCACCTCCAGTGTGTTCAATGTTCGACTACTTTTTTGCTGAGTTTTGTCATATAATTTAAAATAAAACTACAAGTAAATTCCCTTAATAAGTGTCACCGGTTTTTATTTATAATAAGCTAGAGTCATTAACATTCTATTGAGATGCAGATAAGCACTGTAATGTAGCACAATTTAAAAATTTGTGTTGCAAAATGTATACATTTTAAATGGTCCTTACTACCACAGTTATTTTTGCTCTTGGTTTACACTATACTCGCTACAATTCTTTCTAGTGTGTAATGAAATAAAAATATCACGATTAGTCCCAGCGGACCTCGCGCCGCTAAAGTATGTTCACGATAAAGTGAACACTAAGAAAATATTTCTTTAAGCCATTTTGCAATCATCTTTAGTATTTTCAACTTGAAACCAAAACCTCAAACTACAAACCGGTGCAAACATTGCACCACTCCCGAAACATAACATCTATGACCCAAATGTTTTTGGACATTATATATTTTAGATGGTGCTCAGTTTAAAGTGAACAGACTATACAAGAATTCTCCGTGCATCGTTTCAGCCATTGTTTGACTACGGGATACGGTGGCGGGAACCCATCGCCAACCCCCTACTTGGAGGGCCAGATGAATTATATATGATGAGACCCTATTGTAAATATGGAGCAGCGGCGGAATGCAAGAGCAGAGGAAGCGGGAGTATCCCAAGAAAACCCACGCACAAACAGCAAAATCCGTCACGTTTTCCACATGTGAAAAATACGGAACCAACACCGTCAGGGATCGAACCCGGATCTACTTGGTGGGAGGCGAACTGTGTGACCACTTTTTTTTTTTTTGTGCAGTGTCGTGGCAGTAGCTTCGGCATCACCACTGTACGGAACATTCCCCCGTTCAATGTGACTTATTTGAGTAACCCCGAATAACATTAGTGAGACTACTTTACAGAGACTATTTTTGAGACCATTTTGACAAACACAAATTTACACCCAGCCAGACTTGGGAATCGAACCCAAAACCCCTCGCACCTAAGTAGGCCACTCAACCAACTGAGCTACGGGGGTTGGTGCCACTCGGCCACCGCGTTCCTCGTAAAAACATAAATATATACCTAAAATATGCCGAAAATATATAAAATAGTTTTTAAACACTGCAACGCTTTTAACAGACAGATAAGTGGCGGGCAAACAAGGCGAGCTCCCAGGAAATTAGCGCTCTTTTTTGTTTTCTGATTACACAAAATTCTTAGCTATGACAACTTTATATTATTATATTTAATGGCATTTGACAAATCCAACCGTATAGCTATGTAACACATTTTGTTTATTATTTTTCTTTCAGTAAATACGCGCTAGAGATGGACAGAAATATCAAAAACATGTATTTGTCCACATTTATCAAATAGTAGCAAACTGTGATTTACAGCAAGAAATATCTATGATAATGATATCAGTTGGACGCAATTTGCACTTAAACTATTGTTAAGAGTCTTTGATTTTTGGTGAAAAGAATTATGCACTACCTTGTTTTAAGTTTTTTTTTTTTTGTGAACATCTGAAGCTCTGCTTCATGGCTTGTGGTAGAATGTTTTCAGCTCTTAGGCCGTGTCCCATTTAAAGAGTAGTCTCTGGAGAGAACATCCTTTCGCATTACCACAAAAGAGAGAGCTTTCTGGCACTCTCGCGCTCTCCAATTGAGACGATGCACTCTCGAGTTTGTAAAGAAACGAAGTAAAGGTAACAGGTGTGTACATTTTATTAATACAAGTTACTAACATGTCAAATATATTTGTAGGTAATTCAATTAATAATTTTAAACTAACTAGCGTCGTATTTCAAGCAGCGAATACATATTTATAGGCGGTGTCGTATTTTTGTATTTTGTGTATTTAAACGTAGCCTATACTAGGACAGAAAAAGTTTACACAACTTCTCGCCATAACTTAATTGTTCATCGGAAATAATTATTTATGTAAAAATATTGAAACATTTGCAATATGTGACACATTATTTATCAATAACCTCAGACCATAGTTGTAATCAAAATGGATTCGACAGAGAGAACGACAGAGTGCAGCGAGTGAACAGTTTCGTTCTCTCGTTGTACTCATACACTGTCGCAGTCTCGCCAACAAATTGAGAGGACTAGAGACGTCAATATGACGTGGTCGCGAGAGAGTGCGAGAAAGCGCACTCTGAGTGAATTGGGACACGGCCTTACATTCTTAGGGTTCTACCCACAAAGTACAGACGTGTGGTGTTGCAGTTACATTATTGTCATTGTCATTACAGTCGAATGAACGACGCCTCTGCACAAATACACGCTGCAATAATCTCGAAGCAGACTTGCAGATGTGTACGTAAGACACTGAGACAAGTTGGTGAATTATTATTGTCACAAAAAATCACTGGGTCTAAATATTATTGTACGTATAGCAGCTACAAAAACCCTCCGACTGCTACTAAGCAACATATTATTCCATAGCATCTGTTTCTGAACTGTGACTTCTACTATGCAACCAATTTTTCCACAGCTTCTGTTTCTGAACAGTGACTGCTTCTAAGCAACCTATTATTTCACAGTTTCTGTTACTGAACAGCGACTGCTACTAAGCAACCTATTATTTCACAGTTTCTGTTTCTGAACAGCGACTGCTACTAAGCAACGTATTATTCCATAGCTTCTGTTTCTGAACTGTGACTGCTTCAAAGCAACAAATATTCCACAGCTTCTGTTTCTGAACTGTGACTGCTTCAAAGCAACAAATATTCCATAGTTTCTGTTTCTGAACAGTGACTTCTACTAAGCAAACAATTTTTCCACAGCTCCTGTTTCTGAACAGTGACTGCTACTAAGCAACCTATTATTTCACAGTTTCTGTTTTTGAACAGCGACTTCTACTAAGCAACCAATTATTCCACAGCTTCTGTTTCTGAACTGTGACTGCTTCAAAGCAACAAATATTCCACAGCTCCTGTTTCTGAACAGTGACTGCTACTATGCTACCAATTTTTCCACAGCTTCTGTTTCTGAACTGTGACTGCTTCAAAGCAACAAATATTCCACAGCTCCTGTTTCTGAACAGTGACTGCTACTATGCTACCAATTTTTCCACAGCTTCTGTTTCTGAACTGTGACTGCTTCAAAATAACAAATATACCACAGCTTCTGTTTCTGAACTGTGACTGCTTCAAAGCAACAAATATTCCATAGTTTCTGTTTCTGAACAGTGACTTCTACTAAGCAACCAATTTTTCCACAGCTCCTGTTTCTGAACAGTGACTGCTACAAAGCAACCTATTATTTCACAGATTCTATTTCTGAACAACGACTTCTACTAAGCAACCAATTATTCCACAGCTTCTGATTCTGAACTGTGACTGCTTCAAAGCAACAAATATTCCACAGCTTCTGTTTCTGAACTGTGACTGCTTCAAAGAAACAAATATTCCATAGTTTCTGTTTCTGAACAGTGACTTCTAATAAGCAACCAATTTTTCCACAGCTCCTGGTTCTGAACAGTGACTGCTACTAAGCAACCTATTATTCCATAGCATCTGTTTCTGAACTGTTACGGCTTCAAAGCCACAAATATTCCACAGCTCCTGTTTCTGAACAGTGACTGCTAATATGCAACCAATTATTCCACAGCTCCTGTTTCTGAACAGTGACTGCTACTAAGCAACCTATTATTTCACAGTTTCTGTTTCTGAACAGCGACTTCTACTAAGCAACCAATTATTCCACAGCTTCTGTTTCTGAACTGTGACTGCTTCAAAGCAACAAATATTCCACAGCTCCTGTTTCTGAACAGTGACTTCTACTAAGCAACAAATTATTCCATAGCTTCTGTTTCTGAACTGTGACTGCTTCAAAGCAACAAATATTCCACAGCTTCTGTTTCTAAACTCTGACTGCTTCAAAGCAACAAATATTCCATAGTTTCTGTTTCTGAACAGTGACTTCTACTAAGCAACCAAATTTTCCACAGCTCCTGTTTCTGAACAGTGACTGCTACTAAGCAACCTATTATTCCACAGTTTCTGTTTCTAAACAGCGACTTCTACTAAGCAACCAATTATTCCATAGCTTCTGTTTCTGAACTGTGACTGCTTCAAAGCATCAAATATTCCACAGCTCCTGTTTCTGAACAGCGACTTCTACTAAGCAACCAATTATTCCACAGCTTCCGTTTCTGAACAGCGACTGCTACAAAGCAAAACAATGAATCCATAGCTTCTGTTTCTGAACAGCGACTGCTACAAAGCAACCAATTATTCCATAGCTTCTGTTTCTGAACAGCGACTGCTACAAAGCCAAACAAATATTCCATAGCTTCTGTTTCTGAACAGCGACTGCTACAAAACCAAACAATTATTCCATAGCTTCTGTTTCTGAACAGCGACTTCTACTAAGCAACCAATTATTCCATAGCTTCTGTTTCTGAACAGCGACTGCTACAAATCAAACAATTATTCCATATCTTCTGTTTCTGAACTGTGACTGCTACAAAGCAAACAAATATTCCACAGTTTCTGTTTCTAAACAGCGACTTCTACTAAGCAACCAATTATTCCATAGCTTCTGTTTCTGAACTGTGACTGCTTCAAACCATCAATTATTCCACAGCTCCTGTTTCTGAACAGCGACTGCTACTATGCAACCAATTTTTCCACAGCTCCTGTTTCTGAACAGTGACTGCTACTAAGCAACCTATTATTTCACAGTTTCTGTTTCTGAACAGCGACTTCTACTAAGCAACCAATTATTCCACAGCTCCTGTTTCTGAACTGTGACTGCTTCAAAGCAACAAATATTCCACAGCTCCTGTTTCTGAACAGTGACTTCTACTAAGCAACCAATTATTCCATAGCTTCTGTTTCTGAACTGTGAATGCTTCAAAGCAACAAATATTCCACAGCTTCTGTTTCTGAACTGTGACTGCTTCAAAGCAACAAATATTCCATAGTTCCTTTTTCTGAACAGTGACTTCTAATAAGCAACCAATTTTCCCAAAGCTTCTGTTTCTGAACAGTGACTGCTACTAAGCAACCTATTATTCCACAGTTTCTGTTTATAAACAGCGACTTCTACTAAGCAACCAATTATTCCATAGCTTCTGTTTCTGAACTGTGACTGCTTCAAAGCATCAAATATTCCACAGCTCCTATTTCTGAACAGCGACTTCTACTAAGCAACCAATTATTCCACAGCTTCCGTTTCTGAACAGCGACTGCTACAAAGCAAACAATTATTCCATAGCTTCTGATTCTGAACAGCGACTGCTACAAAGCCAAACAATTATTCCATAGCTTCCGGTTCTGAACTGCGACTGCTAAAAAGCAACCAATTATTCCATAGCTTCTGTTTCTGAACAGCGACTGCTACAAAACCAAACAATTATTCCATAGCTTCTGTTTCTGAACAGCGACTGCTACAAAGCAAACAATTATTCCATAGCTTCTGTTTCTGAACAGCGACTGCTACAAATCAAACAATTATTCCATATATTCTGTTTCTGAACAGCGACTGCTACAAAGCAAACAAATATTCCATAGTTTCTGTTTCTGAACTGTGACTTCTACTATGAAACCAATTATTCCATAGCTTCTGTTTCTGAACTGTGACTGCTTCAAAGCATCAAATATTCCACAGCTCCTTTTTCTGAACAGCGACTGCTACTATGCAACCAATTTTTCCACAGCTCCTGTTTCTGAACAGCGACTTCTACTAAGCAACCAATTTTCCACAGCACCTGTTTCTGAACAGTGATTGCTACTAAGCAACCTATTATTCCATATCTTCTGTTTCTGAACAGCATTGCTACAAAGCAAACAAATATTCCATAGTTTCTGTTTCTGAACAGTGACTTCTACTAAGCAACCAATTATTCCATATCTTCTGTTTCTGAACAGCGACTGCTACAAAGCAAACAAATATTCCATAGTTTCTGTTTCTGAACAGTAACTTCTACTAAGCAACCAATTATTCCACAGTTTCTGTTTCTGAACTGTGACTGCTTCAAAGCAACAAATATTCCACAGCTCCTCTTTCTGAACAGTGACTGGTACTATGCAACCAATTTTTCCACAACTCCTGTTTCTGAACAGTGACTGCTACTTAGCAACCTGTTATTTCACAGTTTCTGTTTCTGAACAGCGACTTCTACTAAGCAACCAATTATTCCACAGCTTCTGTTTCTGAACTGTGACTGCTTCAAAGCAACAAATATTCCACAGCTCTTGTTTCTGAACAGTGACTTCTACTAAGCAACCAATTATTCCAAAGCTTCTGTTTCTGATCAGCGACTGCTACAAATCAAATAATTATTCCATATCTTCTGTTTCTGAACAGCGACTGCTACAAAGCAAACAAATATTCCATAGTTTCTGTTTCTGAACAGTGACTTCTACTAAGCAACCAATTATTCCATAGCTTCTGTTTCTGAACAGCGACTGACACTGAGAATATAATTTTTCGACAATTTCTGTTTCTGAACAGCGACTGCTACTAAGCAACCTATTATTCCACAACTTCTGTTTCTGAACAGCGACTTATACTAAGCAACCAATTATTCCATAGCTTCTGTTTCTGAACAGCGACTGACACTGAGAAACCTATTATTCCACAACTTCTGTTTCTGAACAGCGACTGCTACTAAACAACCTATTATTCCACAACTTCTGTTTCTGAAGAGCGACTTATACTAAGCAATCAAATATTCCATAGCTTGTGTTTCTGAACAGCGACATCTACTAAGCAACCAATTATTCCATGGCTTCTGTTTCTGAACAGCGACTGCTACAAAGCCAAACAATTATTCCATAGCTTCCGGTTCTGAACAGCGACTGCTAGAAAGCAACCAATTATTCCATAGCTTCTGTTTCTGAACAGCGACTGCTACAAAGCCAAACAATTATTCCATAGCTTCTGTTTCTGAACAGCGACTTCTACTAAGCAACCAATTAGACTATAGCTTCTGTTTCTGAACAGCGACTTCTACTAAGCAACTAATTATTCCATAGCTTCTGCTTCTGAACAGCGACTTCTACCAAGCAACCGATTATTCCATCGCTTCTGTTTCTGAACAGCGACTGCTACAAAGCAAACAATTATTCCACAGCTTCTGTTTCTGAACAGCGACTGCTACAAAGCAAACAATTATTCCACAGCTTCTGTTTCTGAACAGCGACTGACACTGAGAAACCAATTATTCGACAGTTTATGTTTCTGAACAGCGACTGCTACTAAGCAACCTATTATTCCACAACTTCTGGTTCTGAACAGCGACTGCTACAAAGCAAACAATTATTCCATAGCTTCTGTTTCTGAACAGCGACTTGCTACTAAGCAACCATTTATTCCACAGCGTCCGTTTCTGAACAGCGACTGCTACAAAGCAAACAATTATTCCATAGGTTCTGTTTCTGAACAGCGACTGCTACAAAGCCAAACAATTATTCCATAGCTTCTGTTTCTGAACAGCGACTGCTACAAAGCCAAACAATTATTCCATAGCTTCCGGTTCTGAACAGCGACTGCTACAAAGCAACCAATTATTCCATAGCTTCTGTTTCGGAACAGCGACTGCTACAAAGCCAAACAATTATTCCATAGCTTCTGTTTCTGAACAGCGACTGCTACAAAGCAAACGATTATTCCATAGCTTCGGTTTCTGAACAGCGACTGCTACTAAGCAACCTATTATTACACAGCTTCCGTTTCGAACAGCGACTTCTACTAAGCAACCAATTATTCCACAGCTTCCGTTTCTGAACAGCGACTGCTACAAAGCAACATATTATTCCACAACTTCTGTTTCTGAACAGCGACTTCTACTAAGCAACCAATTATTCCACAGTTTCCGTTTCTGAACAGCGACTGCTTCAAAGCAAACAATTATTCCATAGCTTCTGTTTCTGAACAGCGACTGCTACAATGCCAAACAATTATTCCATAGCTTCCGGTTCTGAACAGCGACTGCTACAAAGCAACCAATTATTCCATAGCTTCTCTTTCTGAACAGCGACTGCTACAAAGCAAACAATTATTCCACAGCTTCTGTTTCTGAACAGCGACTGCTACAAAGCAAACAATTATTCCACAGCTTCTGTTTCTGAACAGCGACTGACACTGAGAAACCAATTATTCGACAATTTATGTTTCTGAACTGCGACTGCTACTAAGCAACCTATTATTCCACAGATTCTGTGTTTGAATAGCTACTGATTCTGAGCAACCTATTATTCCACAGATTCTGTTTCTGAATAGCAACTGATACTGAGCAACCAATTATTCCATGGTATCTATTTCTGATTAGCGACTTCTACTAAGCAACCAATTATTCCATAGCTCTTGATTCTGAATATCCACTTCTACTAAGCAACCAAATATTCCATAGCTTCTGTTTCTAAACAGTGACTGCTACATAGTAACCAATTATTCCACAGCTTCTGATTTTGAATGGCGACTGCAACTAAGCAACCAAATATTTCACAGATTCTGTATCTGGACAGTGACTGCTACTATACAGCCCATAGCAGAGCAGTTTTTTTATATGTGACTAAGAAAGTTGTGCTTTTATACCTGCAACCGATCATACGGAGGCTGGTAATGCTGACGCCGTTGCATCTACGAACACTTAAAGGAAACTGTGATAGTTCACGGTGTACATAACAGAGAGCAGCACTCATTCATTCTATTTCTGTTCCTGCTTGCAAAATCAGAAGCTATTTTACTGTTTACAAATTTGTAATTAGAATTTATTGGTTTGTGGGCATACACCATTGCTCATGTTTTGCTGATCAAAAGTGTGTTGAATGACAAACTACAAAAAAGAACGAGAAAATACAAATATAAAAACACACAATAAATATTTGAAAGTAATCGCAAAGGATTTTGTTGTTTTTTTATTTTATAATTATAATGTTAGACAATGAAGAATTCTAGAGATAGAATTCAGTAATATATTGACACAACACCCAGGTGCAAAAGCCAGACACAAATGTAGAACCAGATTCCCAATATGAAAAAAGATGGAAATAGACAAAATCAGTGAACAGTGGACAACAAACACAAGGCAAAAGACAACACAACGCAAGTTAAAACCAACGAAAAATTGCAACATTTCAGGAACTGCAATCTATTCCCATCTTCAGACTGAGACACAGCTGGTCGGAACACCAAGATGCGAATTTTTTTATACCTATAGTGTGTGTTTTTATAAATTTTTCTTGCTTTTTTTTTGTACTTTGTCATTCAACACAGGTTTTATCAGCAAAACATGAGCAATGGCGTATGTCAAAAAACCAATACATTCTAATAGTAAACTCCCATTGCAACAAACGTGTAAAAATCTTACAAATTAGTAATACCAACGATGTACACTTGTAATGTGGATCAGTTGATTTTTACTTAAGTAAAAATAAAAAACATCTGGGGACATAAAATTCAATATAAAGAATATACAAATATGAATAAAGCCTACATATGTTGTACTTTGTTTAAAAAACTTTCGTTAATCTGCGGTTTTCGAGGAAACAGAACCGATATTTTAAGATTTCCCCGAATCGTAGCTCATGGACAGTGGTTAACGTGCCGCTTTTTATTTTGCAATAAAGATAAATTTGTCCTCAAACTATTTATATCGTAACAGAAATTACACTTCAAACTACAATATGCTTCTATGTATAAAAATAAAATGCACGAAGCCTACGCGATAAATGTTTTTGGAGGTCTCAAAAGTGGCTTTGACTTTATTTTACAATCTCCTCTATCTAAAAAAATGCCAACCTGATTTTAAAAAAACAATACATAAGAAAAATAATTGTTTGATTGTACACCCCAATTTCTTAAATAAATCTTAAGGCTCACAATTTAAAATCCCAAATTTAAAAACAATTGACTACAACTAAATTAACTTGGCTTTTTAACAGTGTTGCCCAAGTGTAATTTTTTATCAGTACAAACTAAATATTTGCTAAATGTGCACTGAATTAGAACCCATAACCTCTCGCACTGAAAAGCGCTGTTTTACATTCATCGGCAACACTACACGTTAGAGGTCAGCACATCCAATTGTGTGTATCCAGCTATAGGATTGTTGAGCCCACATTCCGTGTCAACGAAGAGGCGGTCCGGGGACCCTCCCCCGGGAAAACTTCGATGTTAAGATGCAGTGTGGGAAATTGCGTTTACAAAATAAAAAAAACTGAATATGCAATTTTAAAAATGTTTAATATTTTAAGAATAAACTATACATTAAAGGCCAAAAAGAGGGATGGGATACACACCGGCATGAAACTCTTGACATTTACGCTGATAAATATTAAAAACATTCTTATGTCTTTTTTATTTGTGTCCTGTAGAAGTTGTTTTATCGGAAATATTCGTCCCTGAATGAATTATAATTAAATACCCTTACAAATATAGTTATAATACTAATTGATACGTAAATGGTCTAGTAACTCTCTAGGTGTAATTACAAACTACAACGTTCACAAACATAAAGGTCTGATTGGCGCAAAAAACGGTCATGTGTGTACTTTCACAAAAATTAGAACCTGTGCATTAACCAAATATTTTATTGTCAGACGTATATACGTTGCTGAACAATATAGAGCTTTGAGTCAACAAGTCAGGTGTCTTACTCTATTTCGTTCTGATAAAACAATATTTTGTTAGCTCGAGCAAATATTTATTTCGCTATATTCAAATATTCGGTAAAAATTTCTATATGAGTAGATCTTTGCATTTTCGTAAAACAATAAGCTGATAAGTGTGTTACTAATTATAAACAAATTTATAACTCAGTAGATCGTAGTAACTTCAATGTAAGACATTTCATTCTGCCGTGTGACGCGAGGAAGAATAAAACCCAAGATTTACTGCCTGCAAAGAATAGGGAATCCGCGAGCCAAACGCGAGTCCCAATGAAAGAAGGTGGTCTCTTGTTATCTCTTTCAGCATTTTAGATATCTCTGGTGATTTATTTGCTACCAGCGCGCGTGAACCGTCGCGCTCACTTGTTTTATAGCAAGCCGCACAGTCGCGATGATTGATCGCACCTGTCACTTCACACCCGAACATAGAAAGAAATAATAATTACGCTCGTACCCTGAATAGCGCTGGCACTGGCACCCGACATGGCGTCCCGCTGAATAAGCATGGTTGTGACGTGCGTCCTGGACACGAAGCCATCAGTATAGCTGTGAAAACAACTCCACTTGAATATGTATGTGCAAGCACGCGAGTTTATCCGGTTTCATAGTTAAGTGTATTGATGTATGGCTTCCTTCAAACGAATTCAACTGATTCGTTTCATTTTGCATTAATTTTTTTGACGATGATAACATTTAATACTAGCAAGCGTTTATAGTAAATTATCAATCCGGATTCACTTTGGAGTGGACTAATGAATCGTAACTGAAAATATCACTTTGAACACCCATTGAACTGAAATGAATGAAGGCTAAGCGGAAACCATTTTTAAACGTTTCTTTGGTTACTTAAGAGGCTCTAATTTCTTTAGGTTAGCCAAATTAAATTATTTAACCTTCTAAAAATATTGGCAAATGCAAATTAAATAAATATAAAATTCTGACGAATAAATAAAAACCAAGATAAGTAATAAATGTTTGCCCTATTTATTACTTTTTTTTTGGCAGTCATTTTATCTGTAGTTCGCGGTTTGGCAAATATATGTATACATACAATGTTCAGTTTAAGTTCACTCCTCGTTTACATGTCAATTTGTATTGAATATTTTTCTATAAAATCATTTCAATCTAAATTCACTTTAAGATCACTCCAAGTTGACTACAGTCCGAGTTCAGTTCACTGTGGAATTCTACTGTGAACGCAATTATCGTAATCACTGATTCAGGCAGTGCTGCAATGGTCAATTTTGTTTACAAAATGTTACGTGACTTGATTGGTTTAGATGGTTCTCAGCCTGGCACTACTCATCATTACTTACAGTAATTGGTATTTTTAAATAATTCCTGTTTATAATATATAACACGCCATATGTCCGCCACCGCAGTTAATTACATCAATGGATAGTAGTGTTGCTCAGTTATCATAAATGCCATATGTAATCAGAACTATGTCTTGAGAAGACTCTTTCCTCTCGTCATCGTATCAGGATGACGACAAAATAGTATTCATTAAGATATTATCATTGTAACAGATTATATATGGAAAAACAGGAATTTTTATATACTTCATCAGTGAGGAAACGAGCAGGTGCAGGGCAAGTGTGTGAGTCTTCTCGCTCCCCACTCAC
>PNEQ01048203.1:0-12460 GCA_003012365.1 Medauroidea extradentata | reverse complement strand
ATCAAAGACCGAAGGGAAAGTGGCGAAGATTTTTGGCGCCAGCCAGGAGTCAAGCGAGCTTCGGAAACGGTTTGGCGATAGACCGTCGGTGAGCCGCGAAGACGGGAGGGACGTGTGCCACCGTCGGGCGTCGAGTTAGGCGTCGGGACGCCTTGAGTAGAAATATCGTCGAGTTGCGAAGTACGGCAGACCGGGACGCCTACGAGTACCGTAAGACGTTGCAGTTAGTGTATCAGATAGCCGACGGCGCCTCCGCTCACGTGACTTTCAACGCCGTAAAAATCCTTAAGAGTGGAACCGATAAATCTGACATAATAACGGTCCGTCACGAGAGGACAACAACGACGTGCTACCTGGGAAACAACTTACCGTCTTCTGCATTACCCCGCCCAAGCACCAGAACAATTATTAATTATTAACAATTTATCATTTTTATATTTATAAGGAAGCAACCCGTCGCAAATAGTACTAGAATTAAGCTTTTCAAATGCATCGAAACTCCTTCGATACATAACCATTTCAGAGTTAGGCTACGAGAAATATTTGAGATCGAAATCAACGTTTATATTGTTAACACTCCCTGATAACTGTTCACGTGCATGCCATTAGTGTCACTTTACTTTGCTTACAAAATATACGCTGTATACAGTAGCATCCCGGTATGCGTCCAGTTATAAAGTAGTTAATTACAAGTTATAAACTTATTTAAGTACTGTCTGTAGTAATTTAAGTTATATGAGTTTTGACGTGTTCTTACGAATATTAAATACGTTACTTTTGTAGAATTATAAGTCGGGGTTTTAGCCAGTAACTTAGAAACTATTGTTTATGGTAGGACTGATTATTATTTAACACATTTTGTCACAAATACCAAAAACTAAATAAAAAAACTACTCAATTCGACATAGCTTTAGTGCGTCCTTTGCTTTGAAGCGTCACTTTACCATTTAGTAAACCTGAAACATAAATGCTGTGTTGTTGAAATAACTGGAACATTGACCGTAAGTTTAGAGTGAAAATACTATAAATTTATGTTCTTCATACTTTCTTTCTGGACAGTCAATAGCTGCCCCGTAGGCAATTTAGTTGCGGTCTTTAGACTTATTCCAAACAAACCTGTCTCGTAGTTTAAATATTAAAAAACACAACATACTCTAATAAAAACTCTTCTTGAAGTATTTTTATAAATATCTTAAGAAGCCCAGAAAATTTTGTTCAACTATTAAAAATCCTATAGTAAATAACGTATTCAACTTAAACTTAGGTGTTTCAACTAGGAACTGTTCTGTCCAACATGCTGATTTCTTAAGTCATTTTTAACTATCATTCCTGACTGGGATTATGCAACTAACTGAACCAGCCCTTTAGAGTCAGGTTCGACTCCGATCCAATATTCCGATTGAAGTTTTGCTTTGTTTTCTAATATTACTCCAGATAAATGCGTTTCCCGACCTCTTTCATGTATATCTGGGCCACTGGTTTCGTTGAGTTGTTGTCAAGAAGTCGTACCTAATTATGTGGAACAGTGGGCTCCATGATTGGCTGCCGATGTCTGCGCGACGAACCTTTGCCAGACCAAACCTGCAGCCATGGTTCATAAAAGTGTTAAGCCACGCATAGGCTATCCAGGATATGCACTTTTCAAAGGATTTTCAAAATTTTTCATTTCGGCTTAGTCATTTTTAGTAACTTGATCTTATAAACTTGACTATCAAACACAGTGTACACGTTGCATTTATCTAACAACAATAAAGTATGACGCCAAGATGAAGGGCGTATTCATAGCCAATAGGCCCGTGGACTTCTTACCAGCGCTCGACATTACATTACAGCGAGTTGCAGTCATTACCGTTTTTACGAAACTACTTAACGCGTATAAGAGTTGTATATCTACGTAAAGAACACACACACTATGTCCCTGTCGGTTTAAAAGTTCAATATGTATAATCCTAATTCTGATTGTCCAGCTCATTAAGAAGCTAAAAAAAATGGCGTATTCACGCTGAGATTTTTTTTTTTTTTTTTTTTTTTCTGTTTATGAGGAAAATCTTAGGAAACCCAGTTGCCAAAGAAATTCCTTTCAGAACATCAATGGTTAGTCTTGTAAAAATACAACGCATTTGGTTGTAAAATTACAAGGTATACACTTCTATTTGTATTTGCAATGAAGAAAAAAATACTCATTTTGTTTTAATAATGGAACTAAACTTATTTATAAAATAACTTTTAAATTAATATATTTTATATTAATTTAAAACTAAATATACGTCGTTGAAGCATTGGGATTCAAGCCCGCATCCTCGTATTTAGGAACCACACTTCTTACTCCTAGACCCACTTACATACTGTTTGATTTTTTTGTATACATTCAATATACATTTCAGTAATATATTTTTAAAATTTTGAAGCATGCAAGGTAATATTAAAATTCACTTTATTCCAGAAAATTTATTTCCAGAGGATGTGATTTTAGTGTAATTATGTAATTTCCAGCAAATTTATGATTTTGGTTGACTGAAAATTTTAAAAGTCCTTTACAAAGAAAATAATAGTTATTATGTACAAATTACATAAATAATTTTACAAGGAAAATGTTTGTACGTACATTTGCGAAAGTTTGTAGAAACTACAAAGAAATGCCTTGTAATCTTTACATTTTTTATAGCGCTGGAACTGTCGATGTATATACAAGGAATTCCTTTGCAGTGTTAAAAACTTTACCTTTGTAGCTTAATACATGAATGATTTGACCAAGTAAATGTTTGCACTTTTTCAAAGATTTGTAAAAGTACAATGAAAATCATTGTAAATTTAAAAAATTTTTTAAAGTGCAGACTGCCGTATCTGAAAAAAATTTCGAACTGGATTAAATAAATAGTATATATATATATATATATATATATATATATATATATATATATATATATATATATATGTGTGTGTGTGTGTGTGTGTGTGTGTGATAAGCGTATTTTTCTGGCTATATATGGATATATTTATTTATTTATTTATACATAGACAGAAAAATGCGCGTATCTTTAAAACATACTTTCCACAAATAAAATGACATTGTCACTGCTTGAAGTCCCACAGGAAAAATATTAAATTAACCAAGCACTGCATACCAGTTGCGTAATTTTAGCGTAATGGTGATATTACATCATATACGCTGCAACCTCAGCCTACAATTTCTGCTGTGCCTCACACTCGCAAACGAAGACTACTGTCTAGAGAGGAGGTACGGTACTTGAGAAAACGTATAATCGTTTATTGAAGTTCGCACACAGAGAAAGGTGTTTGGTTGAGTCAACCGTATGTTCGTATATGGTGAAACAACCGCATAAAAGTTGAATCAACGAAATGTATGGTTGCCTGGCTGATTTTGTAACTCAATATGAGGGTTTAGTCCCATTAAACATGCATTTTGTTAGACCAACAAAACCAATTTGATACGCTTTTCACAGACCGTGCAGCCATAAATATATTTTTGTTTCGCCATATACAAATTTATGCACGGTTAACTAAAGCAAACCTTTTTCTCTGTGCTGGAATCTGCAGCCCGTACAATAATAAAAAAATACTGATCATACAATATATGTTTCACAACATTCTCAGCACATGCTAGGGTCTACGGCTCGATTCCCGGCGGGGTCGGTCCCCGGATTTTCGCATGTGGAAATTGTGCCAGACGATACCGTTGGTGGGCGGGTCTTCCTCGGAAATCTCCTGTTTCCCCGCCTCTTCATTTCGGCGCTACTCCATACTCACCTCATGTCATCCCTCACCAGCGCTGAAGACCTCGATGTTAACTGCTGACTAAAATCTCTCACTCATTCACTCAGCACATGTTTTACTAATGCGATGAGTTTTGCTAAACTGTTAATGCGACACTCTAAATTGGTAGCTTAACTTGAATTTATTTGTTCCTCTAGTAATATATTTGTAAATATTTGCTTTAAAAGATGACAAAACGAACCCTTTAGAAATATTATTTTAATGTTTTCTATATTATCCAAACATGAGAGGTCTCCGAGTATTGTTGAGTTTTGCTCTGGTATAATATACTTTTTCTGACATACCTACGTGCATATTTATACAAATAACATATTTATGGTCTCAAACATTTTAGGAGCGCTGAATTTATTTCCTCGTTTAAACTGCCGTCCCGCATCAGGTTTACAAAATAGAAAACTGCTTATGGCACTAAAGCAAAAACATTTCAGAACTGCATTACGTACTGTTTCTCATTTACCCCTAAAGCTTGTTTAAATGGGTGTAGCAAAACAAAAATAATAAGTTTTATATGGAATAAATGATGGAAGCTTACGCCTTCATATTCTTCCCTGCTAAACCCCGCCTCGAAATTTTGACGCTCCGAGCAGGGAAAAAAAAAACATAATTCTGTGCGTTGATTTTTATGTACCAGCTCAAATTGAAACGGAGAATTCAAAACCACCGAAATTCAATTTCAAACCGTTTAAGAACTACGTTGGCAAGTTAGCCTCTAATGCGGGAGCAAGAGAGAAAGTGTGGTGTTATTAACATCATTCAATGCAACACAGGTCGTACTCCAACTTGCAGTAATAACACAATTTTGGTGAAAATGTGGACTTTGGTAGTTTTCGAAATATCCGTTGAACTACTGTAGGTCTAGATCATGCTCGCTAGAATTTATTTTTTTTTTTTGCCTTGCAAAGAACTGAGCACACTTTTAACAGAATGCCGTGGAAAAATTTGAGACATTGCACAGACAGACATTGTAGAATTGTACGTAAGCTTTTCAAAAAATAATGTACTATTCGCATGCATCAAAGAAAATGTTATAAGAGTGACCTTGAAGCGCACCAAACGTCGCATCGCCACAACGAGCTAAGCGCTGTACCAGCGTGTAAGTTTCCCGCCGATCAATTTTTAACCCCCGAAGCAAAAAGAGTGGTGTTATAAGTTTGACGTGTGTGTGTGTATCTGTGTATCTGTCTGTGGTATTGTAGCTCCTGAACTAATGGACCGATTTTATTGCGGTTTCTTTTGTTTGAAAGCTGACATTATCGAGATGGTTCTTAGCTGTGATTGAAGGAAATATGTTCAGCCGTTTAAACATCATCAGCTCTTTTATAGTTTTTTTTAGTGAACGTAAGCAATTCTATGAGACTGATCGATTTGAAATTTAGTATCCCATGAGTCGGTTTTCTTTTTTAATTTAATTTGAGTCTTAACTTGTACTATGGGATCTAAGCGGTGACCACATATTTTTTTGTAGTAAAATTGGTAAGTTACAGCAAAGTTCAGTGCACGTTTCTAAGTTTCGCATATATCCATGTTACAAATTTTGAACAACGGCAGTCTGAGAATGCCATTTTCAGCCATGTTGGAGGATTTAGAAATAGTATCTGTAACAAGCCTGGTGTCTTAACAACGGTATTCTGTCGGCCCGATGTGTTTTCTTTTCGTACATTTTTACAGTGGACACATGTGGAATAATTTTGTTAAAAAAGACGTATTTACTCGCATATTGCAACGCTTTTGAAGTACGTGGTAGGCGGTGCCTTTAAGCGCTTCTTCCTTAGTTTTTTTTTTTCAAGTCGATACCAAAAACTAAAACATTTCTTAACCAAAAACTTTGAAAAATTTTGAGACAATGTGCAGTCACGCGATGCACAAAACTGTGGATGTGTTTTAAAGATAATGTTCCATTCGTCAGCAAAAAATATTTTGCTTCATTTTGGCTTATTTTCACGACAAAAAAAAAGTGGTAATTTGGGTGACGAAATCTATTAAACCGTTTAGTACATTGCTACAAAAAATTATGCTACAAATTATGACACATTAGTGTCAAAACAGTGGAGCAAAAGTTTGATGTGAGTATTAGGCAGTAATAAATAAATATTTACGAAAACACTGCAAATTTAAGGAATAAGTCCTTAATAACGTCGAGTAATTTCCTGAGTCTGTGACCTTCACGGGCTCTTCTCTGCTTAGAAGCTTCCTGTTGCGTGTAAAATAGAATTGCAGAAATCTCACCGAAACATCTGGTGCGGCTGTTATGTCAGAAAAGTGGACAGCTGTTTCTAAAACTTTCGAACTACTATTTTAGCCCTGATTCGCTATCCTAATTTCCCTCCTCTTCACTTGTGACCTGACTTTTCATGCTGCAGAAGAGGACGCGTATAAACTGTTGATGATTTAATGTCCCAGTAAAATAAAATAATTGAGATGAAATTCGCCTCACGCTTGGGAAAGCAGACAGCTAATGTTAGACATAGAGATATAAAATGTGAGGTTTTACACAATTCAAGGAATACTTTGCGAGTAGATGTCATCCCTTTAGATTAACATTATTAGCTATATGTTTGTTTTAAAAGTGAAACATGTATACATCTTAACATTTGTGTATGTGGTAAACATTCTTTAGCTCCCCTGACCAAGACAATAATGATATCGTAATTCAGTGTACGATAAAACTAGTTCACATACATTCACGATTCGATTGTTTGTGCCTTTTATATATAAAAGAGAACACTGACTGCAGTCCAAACCACTGAACCTAGAATCGTGAACTTTTTTGTGTGGGTTCCCCTCAAGTAGAATGCGAGCACTAAGAAGAGATTTTATTATTTCGATATTTGATTTCTAAGGCGGTGAAAAAGGGTGAAATGTATTTTTGAAGAAACGTCGATACATATCGAACCCGACAGCTTATCATAGTTATTTTTACTTTAATAGGACACACATAGAAATGCATAAAAGCCAATTTAAGGATTTTTCGAAATTCAACATTTAAGGGGGTGAAAAGACCTCAAATTTATTTTCGATTACCTATCGATATCTATCGAATCCTTCGGGATAGAGAGTTGGTATTCACTTCAAAATGTTGCTTGCGTAAATACCCAAACCGCAGTTTTACGATTTTATTTAATTCAACCCCCAAGCAATAAAAATGGGCAAAATGTGTTTTCTATGAATCGTTTATATCTTTGAAACACAATAGACGTCATCGTGATTTTTACTTAAATTTGTTACGTATACAAATATCTATGACAGGACTCCAAAATGATTCGAAATTCTTTCATTAAGGGGTTTTAAATGCGTGATATGTATTTTCGATTATTCCTCCATATCTATCGAACCAATCCAGATATCGAAGTGATCTTTGCTTTAGATTGATGCTTTTGTAAATATCTCAGAAGCCATTAAAATATATTTTCCGAATTAGTCCCCAAAGACGTTAAAAAAGGGTACAATATGATTTCTATTCACAATATATATAACATTGATTTTTTATAGCGACGTGATTTTAGTTTAAGACATACCAGAAAAGTATTTTCACAAATTATTATAAACTCCCCACCTAAGGAGGTGGAAAGGGGTGAAAAGTGATGAAATGTGTTTTCAATTAATCGTCTATATGTCTTGAACCCAGCACGCTATTTTCGTGTTTATCACGCCCAAGAGACACCAGTAGGGTAGTCTAAAATGTAATTCAAAGGTTTTTCGAAATTCAGTCTCATAGGTGGTGAAGACATTTTTTTTGTGTTTAATAAAAAATGCTTAATTTTGAAATGAAAATTTTTAAATTAAAAAAAAAAAATTAAAAATACAAAACCATATTTTTTTCTTTATGTGTTAAATCACAGCCTACAACATTGTTACACACTGTGAACTTTTTCGGTTTGGTATGTCAGTTGGTTTTAGTGGTGAGCATAAAACCGTAAAGTGCAAATTTTTACGTTTATGACTCATTACGCAAAAACTATAAGAGATACAAAAATTTCCTAAGAGGAAGATTTAGTCACAATTTGTGTCTAAAATAAAAAAATAATATCTGGTACAAATATAAAAACAATCAAGGACGTTGAAAATTGAGGTTAACCGCTCCCTTAAAACATAGCTGATCATATGAACACTTTATAGAGAATCGTAACCCACAGTTGTAGATATTATACCTCTAAAATGTCCCCTTCAGTTTAACCCTATTTTGCATGGTCGATTTAGTAAAGTAAATGTACACGTGACTTAATTTAGCATATTGAAATTATGGAGTTTTTTCTTTAAATACCTTGCACTACTAACGAATTAATCATTATAACGCAGTAATGGCTTAGATTACGCAACCGGAAATATTAATCTATTAAAAAGCTTTTAGACATTATCATGTTAATCTTTGTGACAACAATGCAAATGTCGATAACATTAGAAAAAAAAATTATTTTGACCAAGTAACAACGAATGAACAATTATAAACGTGAAATGGTATTGTTTTGTTTGCAGTGTATTAGTAGACCTACCGTAATCTCAAAATCACAATACTGTAAGTTTGAGTAATTTTTGGGACGAACTTATTTTTAAGTGATTAAAACATATTTTAGCTCAGAAAAAAATATACAATGATATATTTAAAGTTCGAAGCGAAGATACAATTCTTCTTTGCACTGTCACTACTTTTGTTAAAACATTAACAGCTGCAAACGCTATACCATAAATAATATTGCTGACTCTTTACAATGACGAAGCGTAACTGAAATTTTATATTAATGGATAGCTGCAACAAATCATTTGTAGTGCAAAGCTATTTTGCTATACCGCATACTTAAACATTCCCTTGTAGTAACCAATAATGTGTTACGGTAAGTAAAGTACATTTAAACTACAGGAATATTAACTCATCAACTACAATTTGCCTTCATTTACACTTTTGTTTCAGCAGCTTGAATACGTCAGCTTTTAGCTGGATAAATCAGATAAACTGCAGCTGTCAAAGATTCTGTAGTGAAATGGAGTCATTTAGAAGGGGGCAGTCGACACGGGAGTGAATTGGTCGAGGGCTGCCAGTGTTGGAGATGACGTCTCCGGTATGCAAAATGCTGGCTAGAAGAAGTCCTTGGATCTGGTAAAATAAGAACAGCATGGATATAAGGGGGTTAGTAAGACGTCTCGAGATCTGGGATCATAATCGTCAAGAGAGGGGGAGTTTCTTGGTGACGGAGCAATGTTGGAAATGAAGGGGGGAGGGTGTGACCCGAGGGGGTTTACGGTCTTGGCAAAGAAGCACCACGGCAGCTGACGGGGATGTAGAATACGTCGACGGAAGGGGCGTAAAGGAAAAAAAAATTGAAGGTGGTCGATGAAAGAGTGTTGGGGAGGGGAAGAGGGAGGGACTGTTCCAATTTGGATCGCCTCGTGCGCAGCCAGCTGGGAAGAGATTGCTTGGTCGTGACAGAGGCAGCCCGGCCTCTTCGGCAGCCAGCCAACATCTGCAGCAGCGAGGAGATTTCACGTCAGCTAACTTACATTTAGCTCGCCGAGACTTGCATGCACGTGCCACGCTGAACAACAATAAATCCATAACGCCGCTGAATCACATATTAAGGGTATTTTTAAACTATTCTTGCCATTGAAGAGGTATTTTGAACTTACGCCATTACAGCAAATGGTGTGTCACAGTAAACAAGAGAATACACGCGGAGAAATACGTAAACAATCAAAAGGATTTTGTCGGCAACTAGGTGCAAACAGAGGAAAACAAATACATTTATATGTGTATGTATTTATTTATTTTAAACGGCATTGTGCTTCATTTGTGTGGCACAGTTATTGGAGATATTTGACCATCCTTATCAAATAATTTAATCTAAAAGAAAACAATGACGAAATCAAGGGACGTCTCACTGATGGATCAATTATTTTAACGCTTCTAGCCTGATTTGCACTTGCCGGTTTTGTTTCAGTGTTGCGATTGGTTGTTGAACACGCAAGTAAGTGGGCAAATTCTCACTGAGACAGGAATGCTTCTTTTATGACGAAATCATATGTCACAGGATTTCAGAAGGTCGGTATGGGTGGGAAATGCGGCTAATGATAAGCGGAGTCGACTGACATTTCTGAGCGATGGACTTAACGCCTGGAGGCTCGTGAGGCGGAAAACGCATTTCGAATAGAACAGTGACGGAATGAAAATGGAGAAGGAAGCAGGAGGTAACCCAGATAATACAATATGTCTGTACTCATGACGTTAATACGTCTTGAGGATCGCGAATATAAATGTATCACAAATATAAGGAATAAGCAGAAGATTTGGCAAAGTAGTAATTATTATTCTTATGACCATCGTAAATCAATTCAGAATAAACACAAGATTTTATTTTGATAACAGTATTGTGTATAGGCTATAGCAGTAGTCTATATTGATTTAGTCAGGTTTTACTTTGCAATTTGTTACTGCGTTCCAAAAAAGTTGCTAGTTTGCTCGGCTATGTACCTTAAAATGTGATTGGTTTATAATAAAATACAAGGAGTTATACATAGTTTAAAAAACAGGGCATTGTTGTTGGTTTTGCGGAATTTGCTTACCCATCATCTGGTGGAACGTTTTTAAATGAACACATTTTGTAGAAAATTTTTCGTACTTATTGCAAGAACATACTTGCTTTTTTTACTTAACAGTCAGGACGTGATAAGCGAACCTTGTCACGCCCTATACATGTCTGAGTAGTGGAGATATAACCACTATGTAATGGTTAGTAGATATCACTGACATCATTACGTCATTTTATTTCGCTCATCGCATTAGTCTTGAAGTACTGTATAATTTTACCTCATTTAAATACATTCATATTCCTCTATGCAGTCTATTTCGTAATTATTTGAAGTTTCTTTTGGCGTTATTATCATTAGTATTTAATTTTCGTTTATCTTTTCTGATAAATATCTCTGCTTTCTTCCATCAAATCGTTATTCTTTTGAAATTTAATACGTTCAGATTATGTAAAATTGATTACCCGACTACTCTCCATCCTGTAAGCAAAACTTTTGGTAATGTTAAATATTCATCTTTGAATTACTTATTTATGAAACGAAGTTTCTGTGTTGTAACAATGTGTACTTGTTTTGGGTCAAACCATTGTAAATTTATCTGTGTTTAGTAACATATTGATACAGTCACTTGATCCATTTAATGATAAGCCTTCTGAAGTTGTCGTGGAGAGTCTACTATGTCATTTATAAACAGAAAACGAATATAAAACCCTTAGAACGTAATTTTGTGGGAATTTTCCACATATTTAAACTGAGAAATCATAGAAGTAGTAGAGTATGGCCGATTCTACTGCAGGAGCCTAGGAGCGGCTCGTAATTATTCGTATATGGTCTACCCATCATCTTGGTTTCTGTCCATTGTCTTGATTCCAAGCTATTTTTCTTTTTTTTTTATTATTATATAGTTAACCTGTAGGTCGGGCTGCAAGTAGTTACTGATCGTCTCCTAGATGGTGTTGATTACTAGGACTTTGGAGCTGAGTCTTTCCACCAGGAGAGCTAGTAGCTACACCAATCGTTTTTGGTTCCGGTGTCGTCTGCTAGATAGCATTAGTGTAATATCTGCTAATGGTTCAGTCTGTCTCCATTTCCAAGTCTCACCATTGAGAGTGCTACCCCACCTAACCTAACCCTCACTTTTGTTTCTGTTAATTATCTTAATTTCTAGCAACATTTTTAAAATTATATAGTTAACCTCTATATCTGGTTGCAAGTAGTTACTGATTTTCTCCTATGTGGCATTGATAATTTAGACTTTGGTACTGAGCCTTTCCACCAGTCGTTTTTTGGTTCCAGTGACGTCTTGCTAGATAGCGTTAGTGCTGAGTATTAATGGTTCCGTCCATCTCCATTTTTTTTAAGTCTCGCCGTTAGGAGCGCTACCCCACCTAACCTAACCTGACCTAACATAACCTCACCTGTCCTTCTAACAAGTCACATTTCTAACCTTGTCTGTTCTTCCTGTAATCTAACACTTAGTTTCCCTTGTATGTCTGTTTTGTATAATTTTTAAACTCGCGTAACACTTTTCTGTATTTTTTTCTCTCTCTCTTTCTCCACCCTCCTATACCAAGTCATATGTCTAATCTTGTATTGGTTCTTTCTTGAACCTAACACTTGTTTTCCCTTGTATGTATGTCTTGTATTAATTTTTAAACTGGTGAACCACTTCTCAGTATTTTTATCTCTTTTCCTCTGCGCTATTCTCCTCTCTCCCTTCACCCTACGTCTCTCTCCCACCACCCTCCTCTTCCCACTCTCCCTCAACCCTCATCATCTCTCTCCTAACTTAACTTAACCTGAACTGTCCTTCTAACAAGTCACATTTCTAGCTTTGTCTCTGTTTTTCCTTTAAGCAAACACTTATTTTCCCTTGTGTGTTTGTCTTGTATTACTTTTTTAAACTCGTGTACTGCTTTAAAGTATTTTTATCACTCCCTCCACATCTCTGCTCTCTCTCCCTCCTCAATGCTTCTCTCTCTTTCCCCACCCACCATTATCTCCACCATCCTCTCTCTCTCTCTCCCTCTCCCACCACCCTCCTCTCCATCCACCCTCCTCTTCTCTCTCTTACTCAACCATCTTCATCTCTCTCCACCCTCCTCTCTCTCTCCACCTCCTTCGTTCTCCCTCACAGACATCACATTTT
>PNEQ01048201.1:8685-44281 GCA_003012365.1 Medauroidea extradentata | reverse complement strand
TCATCATGGTTCGGATATGCTTTTAGTCACGTAGGCCACCCTCGAAGGGTTAAGACGCAGTTGGGACAGGTATCTATGACGTAGGTTAGGCGGGTTTCCCACTATGAGCCACCCGGGCTTTGAGTCATCGGCCAGCCCTCAAGGTGTTACGAAACAGCCGCCGACCACTGGCCTCCAGGAACATGGCACGCAACAATACATCTATTGGCCGCGGGAACCCACAGCAACGTCCCAAGGTAAACAAACAAATTGTTGAGATATTATTAGTAGACACACACCAGCCAAAATAATACATCTATTGGCCGCGGGAACCCAAAGCAACGTCCCAAGGTAAACAAACAAATTGTTGAGATATTATTAGTAGACACACACCAGCCAAAATAATACATCTATTGGCCGCGGGAACCCAAAGCAACGTCCCAAGGTAAACTAACAAATTGTTGAGATATTATTAGTAGACACACACTAGCCAAAATAATACATCTATTGGCCGCGGGAACCCACAGCAACGTCCCAAGGTAAACAAACAAATTGTTGAGATATTATTAGTAGACACACACTAGCCAAAATAATACATCTATTGGCTTCTACCCGTACCACCACGACTTGTTTCCTTACTTATCTTGCAATCGTCAAAGATGTGTTAAAACAGGTGTCGTCTAACTACAGAAGTAGTGAAGTATAGACATTATTGACATTCAACCTGATCTAGAATAAATACGCGAAATAATAGTGCATCTAATTATTAGGAACTGGAAAATATCGCGAGTTCAATGACCCGCATGCTAGAATTCATTATACTATGTATACTCAATCCCCGGCTGTTCGTATATTGTCTATTGCTCCACTGAATAGCAGCTAGTGGACAAATGGTCGGGGCTTGAGTATGCGTAGGAAAGTTTATTCTAACATGTAGGTCATTGAATTCGCGAAAATGTCCTGTCCCTAGATATTATTAGAGCTATGAGTTTGTCACGAAAATAATTTTCACGTCGTTTTTATTGCCAGTGTGTCTTTGCTCAGATACGACTCTCACTTGACTACAGCAATCATAATAAGGTTATATTGTCTCCATACGTTTTTGATATTCCAGTATAACCCGCAAGACAAGCGAGAGCTAGAAATTCAAATAACTGAACGCGAAGCAGAGTCTCAGATGTGCACATAAGTAAGGACCCCTGTTTTTCGCGAAAAGGATTTTGCCCATGTTTGTTTCAGTGACTTACGTTGCTTCATAATTATTGGCAGGGTGTCTATGTCTATAATTTGACTGAGCTAATTACAGTAACGTACCTGCAACACCACACGTCTGTGATTTACCGGTAGAATTCCAAGGCTCGTGAGAGTTCAAATATCCAATCACTTTCATTTCCTTGGCATTTTAGCTAACGTTTCGTGGCATTAATTAAAATATGTTAATAACATTTTATGCAATAATACATTTATTTTCTGATTTTTTTACGTGCTGGGAATGTTATTTTTGATGTCCATAGCTGAATCACAACTGCGACGATAAGAAACACTACACGAAATATGTAAACAAGAACTGGACTGGCTCGCGTTTGTGCAGTGACGTCACAAGGGATTGCAGGAGCGTTTTGTTGGGCATTCAAAAACCGATACTTTCATTTCATCATAATTTTATTCAGACTAATTTCTCCGCAATGAGACCTTGCTTGTACAATATTGGTACTATAATATAAAAAAAAAGCCACAAAGGAAAAAATTACATATTACTCACTGTCTGTGGACGAAGCAGAACTGCAGATGTGCACGTAAGACACAGAAACAAAGTGAGGCAAAATTATTTTCGCGAAATCAAGTGTCCTTACACACAAGTCATTCAAACCAAATAGTCCAAACATCGAGTTCCATGCAGTGATAAGAAACCAACTTTATAAGAGACAACTTCTGCTCTGACATCTTGCTTGTACAGAACTTAGTATGTTATAAATAGTATAACAAGGCTATATACGTGTTTTATATGGAAATAGAAATTTTAGCAGCCACATAATTTTAACTTAATAAATTACAGTCAATATTTTACGAATAAATCTTTTTTTTTCGCGTGTATAATTTTTCAAATGGTACTTCATGAAAAGTAGCTACTCCTTATTAAATACATTACACGAAGGCGGATTTTATTGTTAACCTTTAAAACTTGAAATTTAAAAGTGTCGCAAACAAATATGGTGGCGAAAGACGAAATGCTCGATTGCTATTGACTACACGCAAGCACGGATACGTAAGAGTTCGAAGTTGCCCAACTCTTTTGTGTTTCCGCATGCGTATCCGTGACCGCTTGCGTCCCATCGTAGAACATACTCGAAGCGTCTTGCGTTTGCGTTTTTGTGATATGCATGCGAGTGTGTGTCACTGTAGAACGGGCCTTATGGGGTATTGATCCCTACCACATTGGATTTATCTGTTTCTTTTCGATAACTTCTGTTCCAGTCGATGTATCAAAATTTTTCCACGACAGGACATAGATACAAACTTAATCGATTTTCTGTAATTGCTGGAACCATAATGTATTCATTATTTTGCAACGGGAATCAGCTGAAAAGGAAAAATTGTTTTATTTACGGGAGCGACTACAGAGGTCACCAAATTAACACAAACAATACCATATGGATTCGAAAAAGTGAATGAAACTATAAACTATGCCTTGTCAGCGTGAAAAAAAGTAAAACAATGTGTCTATTCCCTGATTTATAAGAAGAACCGCAAAACTGATTGGCAGCGTCGCTCATTTTACTGCGCCAACCAGAATAAAGACACGCGGACACTACATGTCTGTGATTTGCGGATATAAAAAAATATAATACTGTACAAGGACAATATAGGAAATTCATAAGAAAAACACGAGACTTTGTTTTGGTTCCAGCACACGCCGACAGGAGCGCTGTTCCTTCTGCAGTAGCACATTGCTCTATGGATAGTTCAAGTTTTATATTATGTTTTGTATAAATTGAAATGTAATAGTGATTTTAGAATATAGACACACTTTGATTAAAATTATTTTCATATGTTAAAATTAAAAAAAAAATCCTTTCTCATATTATTAACCTAAAAGAAAATCAAAATTTAAACACTATAGAAAATAGAGACAAACGAATGTGAATTTTGTTTGTGTTTCCAGCACACGTCGTCGGTAACACGTCTCGCGCGTTAACAAGGCTAACTAAAAAGCTGGAGTTTCCCATATTGCCCTTTACGATATTGGATATAACCCTTACACGAGTAGCCATGAATCAGTGCTGCTGACCTACAGGTGAGGAATTGAAACAAGTTGGGACAAAAACATTATCAACAAAATATGTGGGCCTTAACCGTAATACAAAACAACCAGACTTCAAGTTTTGTTCACTCTAAGCCATCTCAGCATTAAAATTCGCCTTTTTTTACACATTGTAATAAGTTTCCCTCAGATAAACAGTTTACAGATGACTGATTCGTGGCTGTTAAGTCACCAGGTAATTTCAATGGACTGATACATTTAATGCTTGAGGCAATTGTTAAGGGGCCTCCAAGATAGGCTGCGTTTGTGTGTGTGAGCCAGGAGCGGTAAGGTTGTCATTGACCGACAATGCATGATCTCTAGAGACACTGGAAAATCGCGAAAATGTTTAAGAGTCTCCAATAAACTGTATTGTATTAGCCGTGACACGTATGAACAGTTTTGGGAGAAATCACATACGCTGTGTGTTCAAGCTGTGCAGTTCTAACTGGCATGTTGTAGAGAGAAACAATGCTACAAGTAAACCATAGCCAATGTTGATACAAAACATTCAGTGTCATATACAGTATGTTGGAGCCTAGCAAACAGTCAACTATTCCCGATATTTTCCAGTGTCTCTAATTATCGCCTCTCCGCGCAAGCCACTCAGTTGGTGTGCAGTCCTATGGGACTTTAAGCGAAGGCCACATTATTTTATTTGTGGGCAGCATAGTTCAAAGTTTAACACTTGTTTCTATAGTTGTGTTTTTCGAATCCGTTTTTTATAGATACGGCAGTCTGAACACCATTTTTGGCCATTTTGAGGGGCCAGAAAGTTACGTTTTAAATAAACGTGCCGAATTTTTGAAATTTTAAAATTTTAGTGACATAGTTTGAAGTGTGTGTGTTCTTTCCGTAGATATACAAATATAATGCGCCTTTAGTAGTTTCGTCAAAAAAAGAATAATCGCAACTCGCTGTAACGCATTTCAAGCGCAGGTAGGAGTGCGTTTAATGTTAATTCTTCTACAGGTCAGGAAGATAATCGAATTTCTTAGGACGAGTTTTGCAATGGAATATAAACCGATGTCTGTTACGCTGGTATTGGTAAGGATCTACTTTATACTGGTGGTTATGGAAAGAATTTCGAATACAAAACAGAACATTCCCGAAGAACGAAGTACTGTCCATAAACACCGCCATAAAGTTGACCACTTCCCCTCAACGGTGTAACTAGCAGTTGAAGTTGCTCCTTGCCTAACTTATAGTATTACGCTTACTTACTTACCTGTTGTACAATTAACCTTAATATTGCGCAATGCCTGAATGTAAAAACAGGTATAGGTTGTTCGGGATAGACTGAGAACTAAAAAAACCCTGCTAAAGTTATATTTTCAGCCAATTTGCACCTTTCCACGCGTCAATGCTAACGACGGGAAATATCTATCCTCTCTGGACACGCCACTTGACGTTTGCGTATGTAAGATGAATTGTGCAGTCAGTATGAATTGATACAGTTTGATAAAGAAGTTTATTAACTATATAAAATAGTTATGTCAAATTTGGTTTGATTTTGTTTCCGTATTGATGAATTTAAATAGAAAAATACACGAAACTGTACTGCGTAATTTCGCTGCCAACCATACAAGCCGTAAGGAAACTGTAGTTTATGTCGAATTATATGCAGTAACGGTTAGTGATATTTTTCAAAGGTTAAATTTTTAGCGCTCACTTTATATCCCGAATGACCTATAGGAGCCTATTTCATGCAGGAAGTACATCAACATTTCTCGGACGTCTTACTACACGCAAAAGCTCGGCGATAGCGAGCCGGAAACATTTTCCTTAGGAAAATTTCCGATAAACTCAAGTGCCTTTCCCCAATACGTTTATCAGTTCAGGGACTCGACACATTTAAGGATATCTAGTTCTAAAAAAAGTGAGGAAAAAACACTCTGCCGCAACTTTTCTAGAGCCAAGACATTCGTACAGAGTTACATACTAAAGTATAATATCGTGTTATTTCTGCACAGTGAATTGGTCGAACTAAATCTTAGTTGTTCCGAAACAGCGACCATGATGATTATTACCCAGTAGGGACATGAAAAATTCGCGTTGTCTAGAAGCTACAGCATAGGACTTAAACAGCAGTAAATACGTATCACTTTTTCAACTGGATCTTTCCTTACTTCTAGAGACCCTTATTTTTCACGAAAAAAATTTTGCCCCACTTCGATTCAGTGCCTTACATGCACATCTGCAATTTTGCTTCATCGTTATTGGTAGCGTGTCTATGTGGAGAGCTGTACCTCATTTGAGTGAGCCAATTACAATAACGTTACTGCAACAACACACGTCTGTGATCTGCAAAATTCTTTCTCGCGAAAAACAGGGGTCCCTACTAATTTCACAACTCTTGGCTGGTGCTGAGCCAATAACAAAGTAACAACTTAACACAGGCCCAATCGTGTGGCATCAATGTGTCTGCGAGTAGCCAATGAACGGCTCCTGTCTGCTCGAGAGCTCAGACTTTTAGTCTTCGTGTCAGTGAACCCGCGAATTTTTCACGTTTCTATTATAGTTATTAAATACGGGATAGCTCAAATTTTGTCGTCATGAATAATAGTAATCAATTCCGCTGCTCGAAAGAGCAAGCAAGCTTTATATGCCAACAAAGTAAAAACTTGTTGGTATTTTGCTCGCGTGAAAAAAAATTGGATAAACATTTTAGTGAAGTTCCGAATAGGCAAATTAACGACGTAGATAACATGTCCTCATTGCAAGTGATTATCAGCCCTTACAGCATGACACAGAATTACACGAATATGAGGAATGACGGAATATAATCACTGATGAAACAGGAGCACTCATATCGGTCGTAGACAATATCCAGCACATTACAACATGTGACTGTACAATCCCTACGGAATACCAATTTGTGTACAGGTATGTCTTTTTTTTTTGCGTAACTATTTCAATGTTTGTACAGTGTCTACTAGATAATTTTGCAATGTAGACCAAAAATTTTTTTATTTTTACTAATGATCTCCCCAGAGCGGACTTATGAAATGAATTTTATCAGGGGCGTGTTGTGAACAGCTGCACGGTAAGCTGGTGTTTGTTCAGCACTCTATAGTCTCGGTACACGCAGCAGGAAACCAATATCCACACTGAATCAAAGTCAAACCGAACGCAATGTGGCCACTCACAACCTAGCTGCGAGGTAGGCCTACCCATCACACAGCATGGAGTGAAATCCACTGTATAATCACGTTTTAGAGGCCAAAATATAACAGAAGACGTTAACATGTGCTGTTAGAGCATATACCAAATTACCCTGCAACACCACACACTACTGAATTTTATTATTATATCTGACCCTCGCACTCAATGTCTTGGTTGAGACCTAAACTAAGAACACGAATGGCGGTTACACGATTGTTAGAACCAGTTACACTACCGAGGTTTGCGATGAGCAACAGGATCAGAGAAGTTCGAACATGTACGCCACACCGTTACTGACAGGTATGCTACGATGCCTCTAACCACCTTCAAACCTTTATATTATTCTTAAGCTATCTCAAACGATTTGAGAAAAAGTTGAACTAGAATGAACAATTATGGCAGGATAGAATTTATTGGGACACACCGACGCAAAAATATGAGTCAGTTGTAGCATCAGCAGAACGCTTGAAGTGAAAGCTCATTTTTAAAAATACGGTATAGACAACACGTTAAAAGGCCTCCACGTAGCGTAGTTACGTCTCGTATTTCCACGTCGTAGGTGAGTTGCGAGCACAAGCCCTTTATACTATTTATTCCTCGAGATACACGACTCACGCCCGACGAGCAAGTATCTAGAAAGAATACATAAATGGACACTGAACACTATTGTCTTTTACGTTTCCCCCTTCTCCCCGCCGTGCGGACACATTCCCGATGCCGGACGGCGTCACCAGTAACTCAGTAGAAGTCTCCATAAAGCAGCTGCTGCGGCTACCGTCGCCGCAACTTCCGAAAAGGAAACACGAATGCGTCTCGTATCCGCGTCAGTATTTCCACATTCACCAGCAGCGTTTACTGGGGTCGCTTGAGAGTGGAGAGATGCGTGCTCAGGCCGTTCAACAGTGTGCAGAGCTTCAGTAGGTAAAATATTGTTCGGGAACTGTTTAACACGCCTCTAGTTATGTCTGCTTAGAAACAGCTGGTAACGTTACACGTGAGCACCAGGGCCGTGGAGTCGGTAAACCAAGCTATCAACTGAGACTATGATTCCGACACTGAAATTTATCCACTATCCGACTGACTCCAAATCCGACTCCACTTGGTTCTAGAGTACTCACAAATCTCTAAACATGCGCATAAGACACAATGTTTATCATCAAGACACATTTCATTATCACTGAGTGAATAGAAAATCCAAATTATATGTTTTATTTTAGTACTTAACTATGAAAAATATGCAACCTCAAACTTCCAAAGTATTAAAGAAACTAACAGTTACGAATTCACAAACTAGTTTATCTGGCTAATTTATCCTAAATAGGCGTACGCCAGGGTCGTCAACCCTTTCCTCATTTCATTATGTTCAGTTGGTTTAAAGTAATGCCTGATAAACGGTTTTCTTAGTAAACATTTACCTAAGCTGGTTTACCATGCACATTTTAAATTTTAGTGCAGTATTAGGATTTTCAAATACAATATAAACATTTCAATATAAGATTTGTTTGCCTCTGACTCTTACTACGACTCAACCTAAAATTTACAAAACTCTGATTTCACAAACACGGTGAGCACAATTGTTGCGTTCTCACCTTCCGCTGTCATTTTAAGTATGAACACCCTGGGGTGCGATATTTAATAAGTCATAGGCATTTGCAACGTATTTTTTATCACCAGTAATAAATTAGAGAGCCTGAAGTATCGCTGCGTTCAAATACCTGCCGACATGAATGCACAGTTCTGTGTACACTCTCAGCTTGTTTATTGGCTGCTGTTCCAGTGAGTGGCGGCCAGTTGTTCATCTGGCAAAACATCGCGGGAGTCTATGATTGTTGTCATGCAAGTTTGTTCTAGGTTCACAGTACTCAAGGAAGAGTTTCAGTTACAGTGGCTCAATCGCGAAAGTGATTAACATGTACAGAAGTTTGAATTCGCAAAATTTCCGGGTATTTGATAATAATGTGCCTCTGAATATGAAATAGATAGAGATTTGAAAAATTCACTGTTTCGCTGACCTAAAGGTTAAAAGGAATCTTCGCCGGTGTCGAATTTTCACCTTTGACGCGAGGGAACAGCGTAGTGATAAGAGCCAGTGTCACGCGCTTGACGAGAAACATATCGCCTCTATTCGCAGCGCGCCAATCTGGCGTGCAAGGTTTTCCTTCTAGTCTTTTTTCCTACGGGACTTTAGTGGTGACCACAATATTTTATTTTTGAATAGTATTAAGTAAAGACCAACGTATGCCTCTCGCTTTGCACTATACAAATTCAGAAAATCATGTTTCTAACAAGAAAGATGAATTTTTGAAAACATAGAAGAGTAGTTTCAAATACGCGTGACGCGCTGTAATGTCGTCCATCCACCATCGAGGACTCCTCTTAACATCCAAGAATATGTGTGTTCTCAAGCAGACACTGGCTGCTCGCTTACACAGCTATACCACGTGATTGGACCTGCACTGAAAAAAGAGTACAATTGTAGGTAGGTCTACCATACTTCTGTTAAAATAAGGACAACGAAACAGTTTGGTTGTTGGTACTACTCTAGACAGTTCCTTCAACAATTTGTTTTGTAGAAGTTACCATCTGGTTTGTAAAAGCAACAAGGCTCTATGTTTCTTTTACAAAACAGATTGTTGAAGGAACTGCCCAGAGTAGTACCATAAACCAAACTGTTTTGTTGTCCCTATTTTAACATAAGTATGGTACCTGCAACTAAACTCTTTTTTCAGTGTGCAGTTAGGAGATTCTTAGGGTCATGATATTGGCAACATGATTATTGCACCGCTTTGTTTCAATGTCTTATGTGCAGCTCCTCTTCGTTGTTACTGGCAGTGTGTCTTCGTGGAGAGGCGTCACTTATTTGACTGTGCCAATCAGAACAAGGTTACTGCGACACAAGTCTGTGATTTGCTGGCAGAACCTAGAGACGTCGAGAGTTAAAAACATCCAGTCACTGACCATGAAGCAGGACTGTAGCTGTGCACATCAAACAATGAAACAAACTGTTGCAAAATTCTGTTCACCAAAAATCACTGGATGTAGTGATGGCTTTGTCAAGAAGCCATTTCAGCATTCGCCGGAGCGATTTCGAGAAGGCATGGAAAACCGAAATCAGGATGCCCGTAACGAGGGATTGAACCCGGGTCCTCTTGGAATAAGTGTGCACAAAGGTGTGAGGAGTGGAGTGAGGGAAAGCCGAATCCCCTAGGAAGTGAGGCAACTGGCCCACGGGCGACTAACAATGCTGGCGAGTCTGTCCCACATCTTCACCGGGCCGGCCAGCTGTTTGTTCTAACTCATGGCGCATCCGGAGACCATATCTGCGCCAAGATCGGCCACCCCCTCCCCTCTTTTCTGCCAGGACGTGTCATTTTTACGCTGCGAGCGGTAAAAGCCTCCTTACGCTGCTAGAAAATTACTCAACGAAATTACGGAAAGCTCCGACGAAAAACTATACACAAATAGGTTACTTGTAAAACTGCAGACGTTCCGGCTGAAATTTTTGTGACATTTTCACTGACCAAATACACAAATGTTTAAGAGAAGTGTTCACGGAGGATAATATAGGCGCCAGTTGGGCACCTTGTGCTTAGAGGCCTCTCCACTAGACAATTGACAAGCTAGCTAAAGTCGGCCTTATAGACCGCGCGCTGCCAGGTCCCGATCGAATTTATTGTTGTCTAAGCTCGCAGAATACACGTGCAAGAGCATGATGTTCTTGCACGTGCCTGAAGCCAAAGGGTTGAACTACAGACGCCAGAATGTACTTTTCTTATTTTACCTTAGGAGACTGACAGCTAAAATTCTTAAAATTATATTTTTAGCCACTTCCACTATTTTCTCATCTTTAATTGCATACGGGAAGACTAAAGAGTTTAATGTGGCGTCTATATGGATATATTTTTTTCCTTAACTCTAAAACCGTGCTTATTTCCAGAAAAGTTATTTACGGATATACGAGTATACGCGCAAACGCTGGGTTTACAGATAAAGTATTGTTATCGACTCTTCTTTAGCTCGGGGTAATCCTCCAATAAGTATTCGCATCTGTACTGTTTTCTCGGAACAGCAATATTTACAGGGCACGTACAAAATCTATATCGATATGTTTATGTTTTAGTGTGACTAAAAAAATAGTTAAGCAAAATCTACGAATTAGTAAAAATTATATGTACATTTAGAGCACACTGAGAGAAAATCGAAAGGAAAAATGGAAATCTAGACTCATTGGTGAGCAGCTTACTTTAATAATACTATACAGAATGGGTTAGTATGAATTGTGTTAATTTTGCGTGGCGATAACTTGTGTAAAATTCAGTCGAAAATGCAGTTTCAATTTTTCCGTAAAGTGAATTTAATTGTAATGGATGTAATGCTACTCTGAATTCGACTGTTTAAAGTAATTTATTGAAATACCAAACAAAATACCACCCGATATTTATCAACAAAACTCTGAATAGTATCGAAACCACGAAAGTCATAGTAGTTTTCGATTTTATTTCAATAAATGTCACTTTGAAGTCGATTTTCAGGGTAACATTACTCGAAGTATGATTCATTTTACGGGAAAAAGATCAGAAACACATTTTCGACTTAGCTTTTCATAAGATATCACCAAGCGAAATTAATACACTCCGTCGTGAATCACTCAGTATAACGGTATCAAGGTTTTGAATGTTGTGTATCGAAACAGAAGAGCGCTTTAGGCCTGGGCGCCTGCTTGTTTACCTGTTACCTCATCGCTAGGACCCCTGATTTCCGCGAAAAGAATTTTGCAACACTTTGTTTAAATGCCTTTTGTACACTTATGCAGCTCTGACTCGTGGTTATTGGCAGCGTGTTTTTGTGTACAGCCGTCACTTATTTGATTGTGGCAATTACAACAAGGTTAAAGCGATACAACCTAAGACGTTATAAAAGAACTAGATTGTTACGCTGCTCTTTTGTTACATGACCAAATTGAAAGATGTGACACATTGCAACCGACGTTAGGGAACTGTGTACTTCAGCTGAGGTGGAGGGGAACGATTAAAAAAATAAAAATAAAAAAAAATAACTTGGTGTAGGACATTACATGTTAGGGGTTGCAATATGGCGCCGTTCAATCTGGTCAAACATGGTGATAGCCAGTGAGCATTGGTCTTGCATCCCTAGCACATAACACGTCTGTGATTATCGGATAGGATCCCAAGACACTGGGAGTTAAAAACATCCAATCACAGACCACGAAGCAGAGCTGCAGGTGTGCTCGTACGGCACAAATCAGAGGTCCCTACTCATCGGCTCTAAGAGCAAGGACCTACAGACTCTAAATACATATCGTATTGGTGGTTCTCTAATCTACAAAATTAATCGAACTGGAAAGTTGCCGTTTATTAATACGTGAGCTTCATATTCTTATTTTAGCTAGGCTGCATCACCCACGCCATTGCACAGTCGCGCTGCATTTATCAGGCAGATAATGCACTATCTGCTCTTAGGGGACTTGCAACAGTAAGGCGATACTGCCGAACATGTCACCTTCGTATCTGTTGTTTAAGGCAACCGTTTAAGCCACCAGCTTGCTCGTAATAACCCGTTTGGGAACTATACTTATTTATGATGCCATGGTGTTGCGATGTTGTGGCATCGCACGGTACAAGAATAGAAGCAATGCTCTCTTACAGTCATAGCTAAACCCACGAGTTAATAGCTAAATTATTTTTGGACAGTTTTGTTTCACGGCCTTAATAGTACATAAGCACCTCTACTACGTGGTAGTTGGTGGTGTGTATTTGTTGTTCAGAATTTTTCTCATTTGACTGAAGCAATCGTAATGAGAATGTTGTGACACCATACGTCTGTGATTTGCCAGCAGAAGCCCAAGACAAGTAATAATTAGGGCCATGAACGTTTCGCGAAAAGAATTTTGCCCCAGTTTGTTTCAGTGCCTTACGTGCACACCTGCAGTTCAACTTCAAGGTTATCGACAGAGAATTTTTGTGCAGAGTCGTTATTCATTTGACTGTGTCAATCACAGTAAGGTTACTGCAATGCACACGTCTGTGATTTGGGTATAGACCCTCAAGACACGTGAGAGTTTAAACGTCCAATAGCTAGGGACCTGAAAATGTCACGTATTCTTTTGGGCACAAGCTAAAATTACATCAACTGTAAGTTCGTGTCACTTTCACGATCGGTACTTGATTTATTTGACACCCCGTGTAGTCGCTGCGCCAATAATAAATACAGGCCCATCTCACAGTGTCAGCGAGCAGCTAATAAACAGCTGCTGTTTACTAGAGTGCTCATATATTCTTGGAGGCTAGCCTACAGGCCAATGAACCTGCGAATTTTTCCCGTCTCTACCAATAGCAGACTACGTATGAAGCTCAGCTGCAGGTGTGCACATAAGCCATTGACACCAAATAGTTCAAAGACTTTTAGCCACAAAATCGTGGGCCTAGTCTTAGCTCTCTCCCTCCCTTTCCATCTATCTCTCTCAGTCACACAAGAGGCTGGTTTGAAGAGTTGTAATTATATACAACTGTAATTTTACTTGATTTTAATTCTTCCTAGCTTTACACTTTTATTATTGTATTGAGAAAGTATGTGTGCGTGCGTGCGTGTTGGATAGAGAGCGAGATAATTAGGAAAAATGGGGGAGTTAACTGTTCAGTAGTGTCAAAATGCGGTTGATATACCTTGCGGGTTCTCATTAGAGTTACCCAAAAACTGAACATCTGGATAGTGGTTCAAGTTTTTTTTTATTGCTTTAGTTCAATCATTTTATGACTAAATATATTCAGGTTCAATAATCGTTTCCCTCGATTTTCTTACGTCTTTATTTTTTACATACAAATCAGCATGTATGATATCTCCTGTTGAAGATGGTTAAGGGTAAAAAAAATGGGGAAAATTTTATGATGAATGATAATTTTTTTAATAGTTGCAGTACCCAGATACAATGGAAACATACTAAAGTTAGAGTAAGAAAGCAGTAGTTACATTAAAGTGAGTTACTTTGAGAACAACCACGTGTAATATGAAATTTATGGAAGCCACATTTTCATTTGTGCCCGGAGACTGTTAAGAAATATCGTTACTGCGCACGGCAGGTCCGTGGTTCCTGGAGCTTTAAGATAGTGTGCCAAAGAATTTGATGAAATTTATATTTCCGTAATGTAAATCAACGGCGTGTTGAATTATTGGCTATGTTTCTTAACACGAATATTACATTTTGCTTACATATAATTACACTTTAAAAATTTTGTAAAATTCACAAAGATTATCTTTGTACTCTTACAAATCCTTGCAAAGGAATACCACGTATACAGGCTACTGACAGTTCCTGCGCTATTAAAAAAATTATTGTAAAAATTTTTAAGGCATTACTTTGTTGTTTTACGAACTTTTGTGAATATACAAAAGGTTTCTTTGGAAAACCATTTGTTTATAGAGTTACAAGGAGTTTCTCTGTAAAAAAAAAACTTAAGGAAAGACAAAATGTCGGGTTCGCTGTAAATTATTTAGTTATTCAAAAATCACATCCTATGAAAAGCATTTTTCTGGAATGAAGTGAATTTTAATATTGTTTGCACGCTGAAAAATTTAAAAAAATCATTGATACGTACATTGGATATCTACAAATTAAAAATGCTTAATAGCATGGGAGTCAAGGTGGGGTAGGATCAGTGGCGGTTTGTGCTATTGGGCTGCAACCCTCCGTGATTATTTGGGAATTACAGTAAATAATTTTAATTTTCACAGCTCGTGTTACAGAATATAATTTGTAATGATATCTTTTGAACTACCTACTCACCAAAACCTTCAGCCGACCGCGAAGTCAGAGGAATGCGAGAAAGTTTTTTTAAAGATTTACTTGTGAACGCGTTTCCAGCCTCGAGCGGTCTGAACTAGGCAGGGCTCGGGGCTGCGAGGCGAGCAGCCCGTCTGACCTTGCTGGCGCACCCATGAAGAAGGGGGGCGGGGATGTCTGATAAGTGGTGCGCTTGTGGGCTGCTAGCAAACCAGCCCGGCTCGCACGACCGTCACAGTGCGCCACTCTACACTGCACTAACGACAGACGCAACTTCTCACTCAACTCGCGACTTAGATAATTAGTAAAAAAAAAAATTATAGTATCGTGACTACATTTTCACTCAAAACCCAACTGAAACACACAAAAAAATGGTTTATAGTAGAATGTTCCTACATATATGGAATTTTTAAACCTATAACGCCAAAACAATAGTTTATTTGTAATATTCTGCCATAAAATCGCCTTAAATTGCAACAGTTTTCTCGAGGCGGAATGATAAGTTGTAGATGTTGCTCCTTCATGCCTAGGCATTACAGTAAACATTTTTGCAGCCTATTATTTCACACGAATTATAACGTACTTCATACCAAATAATGAATTAATATTAACTTAAAAATACAAAGTAAAATATAAGTGACATTGTTATTCATTTTTGAAGAACACACTTTATAGCCGAGCACTTTACCGAACCAAATGGCAGAGAAGTAGAATAAACTCATAAGACGAAAATTTTAAAACTTAATTTTCTGTCCGGCCACCGCCATAACCATTTATCATATGCAAAGGGTTTATTCTACTGGACGTCCTTTTCAGATACCTTCAAAATGTGTCTTATTTAAGATCAGACGAGCCAAAAGTCATAAACACGTGTACCCTCCCTATACGCGAGTATTTCGTAATAGGGGGAATTACCATTAGAATTTACCATTCTATATCTATTATTTCACTGAATTTATTGAGATATTTAGGCGGCTTTTAACATTTAAGGTCTTATGAGTTATTTTTTTTGTTTCTTAATATTTTAATTATGTATAAATATCTTTCTTTATATTTATAAAAGTCGTTGTTTGAAGTCTCTAACCTCCCTCCTTGCGTACGGCCCTTATCCTACATAGGCTGTTCACGATAAAGTAACGGATATCCATGCATTAGTTAAGTGACCATTTAGTTGAAACATGTTTATGACTTAATAATTTAATTTTCAGATACAGTGAGAGATGTAGTAAAATTAAAAGTGTAAAAAATTTTACGAACTATAGTGCATTAAATTAACGGTGCACTTTTGTTAAATGTGAAACATTGTGAGCTGTGAACCTTAAAAACAAGTGAGCTATGATGTCAATCCGATGTCTGGACAGCACTCTCTGATGTGATTTAGACATGGCGTAACTTTCCACGCAGCTACCATTGTTTTTCTCCATATACTTGCTACTTCAAGTGTTTAACACAGTAATCCAAAGGTATGTTTCATTTGTTAAAATTATGTTCGTGGCTTTTGTGACTTTTGTTCTAAAAAAAAATACAAAGGCATTTTAAATTTGGTAATGTTTTTATTGTGGATTTTGTGAATTTTGGTCTAAAAATATTAATACCATAAAATGTTTTAAACTGTTTGAAAAAATGAAATAGCGGTACACTGTGAAAAATTTTCTCCGTCGATTTACGGAATTTCCGGTAAAAATTTCTCCAGACACCTCCGTGAATTCACGGAAACTTATTTCCGTATCCAACAGAAGTTTCCGTAAAACAGTTCCATCACACGGAACTGAGCCATACTTACATGTATATAATGCTACAATTGCATTTATACAGATTTGCAGATTTACCGGTGGTGATATTAAAATCTATCCGTGATATTTACAGCTCTCTAACCCATACATTTTCGATTATTTCCGTGTAAGTGTCCGCAGCAGACTTACGGACATATATTACGTATGCTTCCGTAGTGTATATTTACTTTATACATTTCCGTATTTTACTTTTACGGACACTATTTCCGTTTATTAGCGGTACATTTCCGTTAATATTTATAACGGTGTACATGAGAGTATTTCAAGTGGTACCGAATGCCAGTGGAATTTTTAGTACTTTACTAAGGAGTATTAAACAACAGTTGCTAAAAACTCTCACAAACATTAGGTGGCACTGTTAAAAATAATTTACGTTGTTTTACGGAGAAGTGCTGGTAAAAAATTCTCCAGAAGGGTCCGTTAATTTACGGAAGGCAACTAGCTCCATTTATGGAAACTCGCATATTTATGTGACTTTTTTAGGATGCAGGCACAATAATGTGTTCGGTTATTTATTTAGTTTCTTCTCGCAGTTTGACATATGTTTAATTAATGAAACATAATTATGTATAGCTGTGTTACAAAATAATGTTTCCGTTAATTAAACAGACGTTTCCGTAAGATTGTCCGTAAATTCACGGAAATTTTTAACAGTGTAACTGCTTGAAGCGTTACTTGATTTCCTTTACTAGGGACTATGGAGGCCCCTTAACATAATGTTTCTTTACAAAAAATATTAATAAATCTACCATAAGTGTATTAAATGTTTAGACACGAGAACTGCTAAAATAGCACCATTTTGCACCTCGAAATCCAAATTTTTCGGGGGAGAACCCCCGGACCCTCCTCCTTTTATTGGAGGATAAGTGTTCCACTTCGTATATACAGCCCTACCTAGTATGTCAAAACCCACGCGCCGCGCCTGAGTAAGATGAGTAGTATCTGGACGTGTAGAATCTGAGTGACTTGGCAAAATTTACTATTTCAAAATAACTTAATGTGAAATTTATTTATTCAAAATGTACTTAGCAAATAAGTTTTGTGTAGTTATTAAATTAAAACGGGTATATAAAATTTAATATTTCCTTATTGCAAGTACAACCGCAAGGCAATCCCTTGTAATTTTACAAAGATGTACTTTTTTTTTTTTTTTTTTACAAGGACAATCACTGAAGTTTTACAAGGAATTGCTTTGGAAACTCGTTTTCCAAAGAAGATTTTCTCTGTAAAAGTATTAAAAATGTCACAGCGTAGACTAAATGGGTACTATGAATATTACACGGCGATATTTAATGATATTATTAAATATTTTTGACTATCTTAAATACGCTTCAATATTTCGTGTACTACGTGCAAGTGAAAGGTTAAGAAATTAGTTTAGTCACTATTGACATATTTTCTGATAAATCTTGCCAAATGTTGAATCAGGAAGAAATTAAGAAAAATTGAGCACGATTGGGCCGAGCATAGACAAACGACAGACAAGCCCAATGTCTGGCGCAACATTCGGTTATATTTTTCGTCTGTGTTGTTATGTGTATACAGCATTTGGGCTGTTGAAGTGTGTATGTGTGCACAAAAAGTATTTGGCTGCCTCAATACTAACAAAAAATTTTGTGTATATATATATATATATATATATATATATATATATATATATATATATATTTCCTTCGTGTAAGTACGCACATCAGTCAAGAACCTGTTTCGTCAGTCTATATGCTAGGGCGGGATGAAAGTTGCTTGTTCCAAGTCATCGTGAGTCACTGTAACTGTTAAATGTGAAATGTCCTACAGCTGATGAGTTGCCGCTTCAGCACGTAGCCGTTACCTGCCATTAGGAGACACGTTGTTGAAGTAATTTCGTCGGTTTCCCGAATTACCTATACCTAAGTGACTTTAAAAAATACGCTTTCTATTGCTGAACCGTTAGCATTGGCATTAAATCACTTTCGAAAAGCGGATAGATAATCATTCCGCTAGTAAGTACATAAGGTATACTGGAATCATCAATTTCTCCATACTTTTAGTAAAAGTTGTTCATAGTAAATAGATACATTTTTATCACCCCTTTAAAATATGTCACAATCCGCACCTGCGTTCTTAATATGGTATATTCGCTCGAACAAGCGAAAATTCATATATAATTGTTTGAACTGGCTCTTGCCTTATTTCACGTCCCTTGGATTGCGCTGAGCGAGTAATAAAGAAGCAAATAAATACACGTTCAATCATGTGGTATCACTGTATGAGCGAGCAGCCAATGAACAACTGTTTTCTACTTCAGTACACAGACATTCTTGGAGGCTAGCCTTCACGTCAGTGAAGAGGAGAATTTTTCTTGTCACTACCAATTGCGAAAGCGACGCATGCGTATACAAGTATTCGAATTTTAACTTATCCACAAAAAAAATCTATTGAATTTCCCGATATTTACTCATATACACACTCCTTACCGAAGTAACAGTTTTGCCAACGTAGACTAAAAATAATTTTTCTTTAGTGACAAGATAAAGACTTCAGCTGTGCTGGAGAATGATAACAACTCAATTTATTTAAGATAGCCCTTTCTTATTTAGTACAAAATATTTAGTTTGCGTATTATTTATTTGTTTTCAATTTATTATTTACTTTCTAAGAGGAGAAGATTTTGTAACGCAGTTACAGATGATTGTCATAAACAACAACACGATTTCCAAGAATACAATAATTGATTTGTTTTGGTAATTTTCTCCCTTTTGATAACTGCGGCCCGTAATGTTAATGTATGTTATCCGCATTCTTAAATAATATAATAATTTCAAAAGTTTCTTGCCTTTTAAGCTTAAATAATAACACAAAGTAATCTTCAGTCTTTCAATGATAAGGAAGTTTAATTGCATATTGTTTAACAAGTGTTAACTTATCAGGTCTTTCCAAACTACAAAACGCGATTCACAATTGCAGTATAAACTTAAAGTGTTGTTGCATGCTTACCGCTGCAAGAGTTAATATGACTAGCCAAGCAGTTATGACGAATACGCGTTTTTATTTTCGCGCTGTCCATTGTGGTCCCCGTATGTACACATCAGCATTGCCATGAGTGTTAACTTTTGTAATTATACATTAAGTTAAAATATGGCACATTACGCAAACATATCGCTTGAAAAACAAAAATTAACTATAGTGCTACGGTTACTTAATTAAAATCGTTTAGTGTTAACTGGACGAAATTCCTTTAAACCACGTTTCGTTATTCACTGTTCACATTGCGGTTGAGTGCTTGAATTATTGTTTACGTGCGTTAATTAGAGACCATATTTATCTGCTATTTATATATATTACATCGTTGAAAATATTTAGTAATTCACTTATTTACAGCAAAATAAATTGTTTCAATGAGTCACCTTCAATTTATATTTATGTTTCTTAAAAAGATTTAATCCTTGCGTTACAAACATTAAACATTAGGCTAAGTTGTATTTTTGTTCGCTAGCTTTAAAATAAAACTGATTGCAGAGCCGTCTTAATATACGAGTATCGCTGCTTCGCGAATAAAGACGGTACAGAGTATGAAAACATTGACACCATTAATAAGGGTTTACGGCCACGCATGGCAAAACATTTGATTCACATTGGACTGTACTAAACGAAACTTATGAAAGGGTTTGAGAACGCAAGTAACTTAAAATTAGCATGTAACTTCAACATTACTAGTATTACTTAACATATTTAAAATAAATAAGAAGTCTATAAGTAGATAAATGCAGAATTCACGTTTGTGTTTGGAAACAGACTAGGATTCCGTACTGTACTATTGCGGACATTCGACATTTCAATATTACGTCGTCCCAGAAATCGTAGTATGAGATTAAAATGAAACAAGTAAAAATACGAAAAAAAAAAAACAAGCAAAGATTGGCTCTAGTCAACACATCCATAAACCAAAACAAAAGAAGATGAAAGATCCCATAAAGAATTAGTCAACAAAAAATAAAGAAAAATAAAACCCATCCAAAAATAAAGGTAGGAAGAGAAAAAAAGCAATTTTATTATATTTATATTATTATTATTATATTTTTAACTTAAATGTATGGATTTTTTCCCTTACTAATCGTTGACTAATACTTTTGGTTTTTCCAGAAAATTCCCGCCACGATCACAATATTTGTGAGATAGCTCTAATGTTAGAGCTAGGAAAGAATCCAAATCTTTAGGAAAATGTAACTTGAATGTATTTGCATCGCAAATCCAAATCCTATGGGAATGAGGGAAGGTTGATGAATAAAAACGATACCGCGTCGACTCCGTTTATTTGAATTCTTCCGTAGTTCTTGGCCGTGATTTGTCGGCGACCTACGTCGTGGGCGGGGCTTGGGGGTGTGGGAAATTGTGCTGCGGAGAGCCTAAGCGACGGGACAATCCATCAATCTGGTGGACGTCTGCTCGGTGACGAATTAGGAGTGGGACGGACAGGCACCAAGCCCCGCGTTTCGGCATGCCGACTAATACACTGGAGGTTGCGAGGGTGGGGGTGGGGTGGGAAGATGAGGGGGCGTCGCGCCGGAAAACACAGAGGATCTACAGTGGGCCGTGTGAGCCTTCCCCCCATCTTCCGGGCCGGACCAGCCACTAATCTGTCATGAAGCTCACGGCTGGGCTCAATATTCAAATGGAGGTCCGTGAGTTGGAAATTCAAACTCCGGTAAGGCTACACGAGGGCTTGGGGTGGAGGGAAGGGTGGGGGACATTCAGGAAAAATCCAGTGGTAGGGAAGGGGGAGAGGAGGGTGGATTTATTTAGTCTCCCGTCCGACACGCGGCTATGCGCGAGGAAGAAAGTAAAAGTTGGGGATGGGAGGGTGTTCTTGGGATAAGACACGAGGGGGGGGGGACCCCCGCGTGTTATTTGAGTTATTTACGCGACACGCGGCCCGCATACGCAAGTCCTAAACGGCCGTCATTAGGAAAACTTCGGGGCGGATGTGACGCGTTGGCCCGCGGGGCTGGCCTGGGAATAAAGATGGGTTCACAGTCTGTGCCTGGCGTGTGGAGTGCATAAGCGATAAATTCGAATTTTTTTTTTATTCCCCCCTGCTGGACGGTGTCGTCGTGCCGTGGCGCCCGTAGACACAGAAGAGGACAGAGTTCAGAAGCGAAATTTGCGGATCGGTTCATAGCCTCATTCCGCACACTCCTACAAAAGCACCACGCTACTTAGGTTCCTCGAGGCGAGAGAGAAAAAGAAAGAGGGAGAGAGAGTTTCTATTTGTGAGTTTTTCGAATCCGGTAGGTAATTTCCCAGGTACTGAAGGCTAGGAAAATAACATTGGTTAGAGTCATCGTGTTATTTGTCCAAAAGCCAGTTGTAGTCAGAATTTATTTTTAACTAAATCCAGCTGTGTTTAAGGAAAAGTAGTTAGCAGGCATTATTTAAATTTTGCTATTCCGATGTAATTTTAAAACTCCAGCGCGTATTTTCTATAAATCACGCTACGTGCCGTATGACGGGCGTTTCTTCTACCTTATATTTACTGTAAGAGTTGTGTAGTGTGATCACCACCCCGTCGAGCAAGGAGGATCAAAAATAAGAGGCGGGTAGAAGGAAGTGGTAGGTGCTACTTGTCGCCGGCAGCGACTGTCCCATTGTGGCGGTGCCCAACAATGGTCGGTACATGGCCTCGCAGCAGGATCATCCCCGCCTTACACCTCCAGACTCCAGCCGCTGAGAACGTAGCCGCCCAGAGAAGTGGAGGAATGGCGAGCTGCCACACTGCAGTGCACTTGTCATCTGCTGGGCTCACCGGTGCTGTGCTCTATCCAGAGGTACGGACAAGAAACATTCGCGTTTTCATTCGGGCACAAGATAGAATTCATAACTGTAAGATAGTGTCACATTAGCAACTGGTCCTAGACTAATTTGACACCTTCTGGATGGTCTTGAGCCTATTACAAAGAAGCAGCTGAATGCAGGTCCAAACATGTTTCACTATGTTACCGAGTAGCCAGTTCGAAAATTAATGACATCATTGTATTTTAAAGTGAATCCATTTTCGGAATTATTATAAAATGATAACGTACAACAGACCACATTAAATAGTCATTTTGTTCTGTTTTTTTTTGTTTTTTTTTTGTCTCTTTTATCATATACTGACTATTCCTATTCTGGAATTATTTATGTGTGTGTGGACAGCGACCATATCTGGTCTTATTTAATTACTTTTTTCGTTATGTTGTTGCATTTTTTATTTTCTTTGTATTTTTTATGTTTTTGTGGGTTTATCTGCGACTTGGCAACATTCGCAAGCAATGGCGTATATCCATGAATACTCATCTTCTCAGTCATTATAATTGTCCGATAGGTGGACTCTTTCGTGGTATAGACTATACGCAGAGTAGGCAGCAGCCTTTGGCCGGTTAGCCAGCATTTCTCGATATATTACTTCAAAAACAGTTACTTTGCATTTAAGTAGTTATTGTCAATGTTCAGAGACGGTTCACTTACCCTATAGAGTAGCCTCCGAGCATATCTGTGTACACAAGCAGACACCGCCTGCTCATTGTCTGCTCGCTAACACAGCGATACCACGTGACTGGGCCTGTATTTACTGGCTTTATTATTAACTGATAGCCTTCCACGAGGTGTCAAACTATATGTAGGCCAACTGAGGAAGTTACACGACTTTACAGCTGTTTAAATATTATTTGTGCCCAAATGAAAACACGGATTTTGCAGGACCTTACTAATGTTAGAAGTCGTTTTGTTCAAGGCCGATACACAAGTAGACGTGATCGCTGCCTGAAAGTATAGTAACTTACTTTACTTGTTTTTGTTTTGGAACAGAAACGTATCAAGTAACAAGTGGGGTTATGTGATGTCTGCCTGTAATATCTCGATCATTGTATATCATCCGCACAAAACAGGTGGCGAGGTATGAGTAGAGAATTTTCTGGCAGAATATTATATTACAAATGGCTGCAGGTTCGTTCGACGTATTCCATAGGCAGGCAATAGGCGCTTGTGAAAATTCACCCGCTAAAGTAGGGTAGGTTATCTCAGTCACATGACAAGGTTTTATCGTTTGATGAACTACTGCACGGGAATAAAAAAAAAAGTCTACGTATTTGCCACACGATGATAGTTTGCTAAATACTTCATCCACACAGTGCATTCTTTATACGTATTATGTTCACATCCAAACATAATATTAGTTTTAGTAGTTGACCGAGAAAACCTCAGTTGAAATTTCGAAAACTGGTAAACTTAACTTGGATAATGTTTCAAATACCAGAAAATTGAAATTTTGGCTGACCTATCCTTGACTTAGACCCCAATCACACCAAATGTAACAATTTTAAACATTAAAAAAATATTAAAAAATTGATAGGAATTAATTTTCGAAAATTTATAATTTTTCGAAATTTTAAAATGTTTGAATTCTTTCAGAATTTGTTCGATTTTTGAAAACTTGACATTTGTTTACCTTGAGGTCGAGGTCAAGGTCACACAAATCTATCATGGCGGTAGGGACCTAGATATCACAACATGGCGTGTGGCACCTCCTCGGGCTCCTCCCAAAAAGGAATATAAATACAATACTCACTTTATCTCGAACCGCGTATAGGACAGGACACAGCAGTGAGGGGCAGCAACGCGGCATCGTGTGCCACAGCTCTCGTCCCGCTGCCACCTCGTGTAACACGGCCCTCTGTGCCTTGTTAGCTCCTGCTGGCGGCGAGTGTCAATGCCCACTCGAGGTGGTGTTTGTGAGTCCAACAGGTGTTGGAGGACCTTCGCTCGAGTAGGCTAATAATGCAAACGCTTCACGGGCCTCAAGAGCAGGCCCTACCTACTCGCGCTAATCTGCTGCTTGTCGAGGATTCCCTCTCCACTTCTGGGAAACCACACTATTATTACTTTTTTTTTTCCGTACTCGCTACCTGGATTCCCCTGAACATCTTGCCGATGCCATCTGCTCGGGATCCTTCTACTTCATTCTTGGCTCTTTTCACGGGTTTTCCTCCCGTATTGTGCCTTCCAACACGCACTTATTGAAGTGTCCATTATGCATTAAAGCGGAAATGTTTCGAAAACTTTTAAACTTTCTTGCTGGTGCGATGCATTGTAATCCTTGCCTGTACTACGAAAAATTCTTTCATTCGGTGTATATTTTCTGACCATACATCGTCTTAGGAAGTATAAACATTTTATAACGGCGAACAAGACACCCGAAAGTTTAAAACGTTTGTTTAATTGAAAATTATTAATAATAAAAATAATACAACTTTACTAATGGCGCAGTTAAGGCGATGTCGCCTTGTCTTACACAGGACCATACAAATTTCAGTCTACAGTTTACAATTATTTTATGACATTTCAAACTTAAGTTTAAGGTAGTCTAATATTAAAATTAAAAAGCAATAATGAACTAGCGATATATCATGAGAGAATTAAGACAGCATGATAATTAAATTGAAATTTACACAACATAAGAGTAAAGATATTGTGTATACTAATACAAACTAGATTAACAGAGTTCAAGGAGAAGCTGAAAAAAAAAAAAACAGTACCAGTTAGATTAAATAAAGTTATAAAATATGACTAAATACCAACATGTCCAAGATTTTGAGCACTACTTATTAAATTCGCAATAAACGATAACTGTATGATAAAAACAACCCGAACTATGAAACTGAAAATAACATGATAATTTAAGCCAATATCGTTAGAAATAAGAATAAGTATAAAGTCTATAAGTGAAATAAAATACTAAATAATTAATACATAAGTAACAAAGAAACAATAGTACATAAATTACAAGATGCAGTGAGGAGCTCAAAGTTAATAATAAAATTATAGCTTACAGAAGCTTTGCTAGACTATTAAAAACTAAATAGAATAGCAATAATAATTATAATAACTATAATAATAATAGGGCCTTTAAAATATCGAATATAAATAGCAGAACGATGCAATATTAACATACATATGCACATTTAAAATAAAATAAAGTAAAAGTGTACATTTGTGATCCCGTGCCTTTTTTTTTTTTTTTTTTTTTTTTAACTTTTGTATTTTCTATTTTACACAGATAATGTGGCAGCCCATTCCATAGACGCGATGCAGACACAGTAAAAGATTTTGAATTGGTGCATTGGAAAATAAATTGAAGAGTGATGTGTGTTTTGTAACTTTGATTTTCAAATTTTCTGCTAATCGTATCACGACAATTTTTGTACCCTGTGTGTTCAGGGAAGGGGTGTGGTGAAGCAAGCTGAACTCATAATGGCATAACCACCGAGTTCTTGCCATAGATGACGCAGGCCTATTACTAATACCTAATAACTTGGGACCCTTGTTCTTCGCAAAAATAATTTTGCCCCAGTTTGCTTCAGTGACTTACGCGATCATCTGCAACTCTGCTTCATAATTATTGGCAGGGTGTTTATGTCTATAATTTGACTGAGCTAATTATAATAAAGTTCCTGCAACACCACGCACGTCTGTGATTTGCCGGTAGAATTCCAAGACTCGTGAGAGTTAAAGATATCCAGTCACTTACCACGAAGCAGAACTGCAGATGTGCACGTAAGGCATCGAAATAAAGTGAAGCCAAATTCTTTTCGCGAAAAACAGGGGTCCCTATTAATAACTTACCTCTTTCTTTGAACCACTAGCATGATTTGCAACTAATAGTAGTCTACTAAATAAAACCAAAAAGAATGTAAAGTTGCAATAAAATTTAAGAAACTTATCAATAATTTGTTAATAAAAAGATGAATTTTCCAGAGAAAAAAAAACAAGTGCTGTTTGGTGTCATGTGATCTAAATACATTAGCGTGAATACAAAATATAGTAGCCTATGCCAATTGTGGCAACGATTGTGAAAACAATATCCCGATATCAAGACCCAACTCAAACAAATGAACCCCTCCAACAGGTCTTCAAATATTTATCGTCGCGACATAATAAAATTTAAAAAAATCTAGTGCAAAGCTGCAGCCTTAGATACGGCAAATACGGAGACAGAAGACTTGACTATGTTAATTTTTTTTTCTGTATTGCTATACTAGTTCATATTGACTAGACTTGCTTAATTCACAAAAAGTAAGGTTTCCCTGTTACAATAACACTTCCGTAGAATCTAAAATATACAACGAACTAGTCATTTGTTAGTGACGTGTCATCAGAACCTAGTACAGTAAAAAACTCAAACAATGCGCGAAGAGCTGTTCATCATCATCCAGGCAACGATGCACGCTGGGGATAGCGGAACAGCATTTCTGCGCTCTCGCAAGTCACCGCGTTCGTGCGGCGAACGGATCACGACCTTGTAATACGGCTATGGACTCTGCTGGCCCCTCTCACACTATTGGCTGTTCACTTTCGTTAATATTGCTCTGCGCAGGCCTCCTTTCCCCTCTTTACCGCGTCTCATGTGACAATTAGTTTAGATAAGTTTACGCTAGTTTCAATTAATTAGTTTATACTAGTTTGAAACATGAAAAAAGGTTATGCTCAATTTCAAAAGTTTTGTTTAGTACGAAAAAAAAAAAAACCGCTGCTTAGTGACTCACGCCTGCGCAGAACAATGCGAACGCTGATATGCGCCACATTCCGATATTTGCTAATTTCACTGGCCAGTAGTTTCAGTAATGTCAGTTATTGTTCCGATGATGTTGGCGAGCACTGGTGGTCACTGAGAACTGTTTATAGCTGACTCCTTGTGCGAGGCTACACGTCTACTGATTACACTGCAGCTCGGGAGGACGTAGAGCGTCAGAAAAAACATACAGCGGCGCGAGATTCAAAATCTGTCCTCTACAAACGTTTATAATCAGTCTAATCATCATGATGGAACATACTATATTTAATATACAGAAATATTTCTTGAGAACGTTTTCCAAACTAGTCCTCGAAAAATAACATTAAAATTAAATTGATAATTTTCTCAGAAGAATTTTATCGGTTAATTATGAGAAACACTCTTATACGAAAGGAAGCTTTTGAATAGGTTAGGAAACTGTTTGCTATTTAAATTAGTATTTACGCATGAATGTTCTATTATATACATGTTCATAGTTACCAACCGTTCCGAAACTCTCAGATCACTGACGATGAAATATTTACTGACTACTGATGAATGGTTCCGGTACTGTTGACGTGAAATGCTCACCAACAGAATCAGAATTGCGGCGAGAGAGAGAGAGAGAGAGAGAGAGAGAGAGAGAGAGAGAGAGAGAGAAAAGGGGGGAGGGGGCAACAGAGTCCACAGCCCAGGAGGTTACACAATTGAAAACTTATGCATTTGACTTTAAGATAGCTTTCAATACATTGCTTCTTATAGAGTTATACACAATGACGTCGCCAATGCTAAAGTAGAGCAGCCCTGACTTCACGTTTTCGATAAACTGAAAACCTAATGTCAAAGCCAAGATGGTCGTTCGCAAAGAACCAGCTGATCAAGTACGTTATAACGGAAAATATTTATTTGTGAGTATGGTTTTACCCTCCAGTATTGGGATTTCGTGATAGGAGGTGTGTCTTAAATATACTAGGAAAATAGTGTTAGATAATTATTCGTAAATTAACTTTATAAGTTTCTTCAATAGATAGCGTTGCGTTCGTTCTGAAAAATATTATAAGTTTTTAAATATTAGAATAATTGGGCTTATTTTTGGAACGTTTACGTGATATGCTTTTACGGTAAATATATAATGGTCCATATCGCATTGTTTCCGTTTAAAAAAAAGATTCTCAATTGTTTTTTAACTGTCGTTGCTTTAACTTTAAGTTAGAATTGTGTATTGACGGAATATTTAAAGTAACGGAATCGTAAAGTGAAATGTTATAAAGTATTTAATTATGTATATATATGTATTTTCGTCGACGTTGGTGGTTTTCTTTCACCAGTGTGGGTCCTCCCCCCTCCTTTCCCCGCACTTACCGTCGTCAGCACTCCAACCCCTTGTCCTGGGGGGAGTAGCGCGTGGCAGGTCGAGACTCGAGACTCGGGGGTCGTCGTAAGAGGAGCCTACACAAACATTGGCGCAGCGCTAAACACCAGTATATATAGTAGCACTCCAGCCGCGCGCACCTCTAGAGGGCTCCTGACACATCCCACATGGCCCCCACCCCACCCCACGCCACACATCTCTGCCAAACAAACCCCCGCCGCCAGATCGCTATCATCCGAAGATAGCTACACGCAGCTTTTGTTTATCAATACGGCCATAGCAGTTTCGCGGACTGAGTTCACTAACAAATACGGTACGCGGAATTATGTTTTCTGTGCATCAGCCCGACGAAGTTAAAAGCCAAATGCGTACGTCTGTACATTCGTTAACGGCAAAAAAAATTCGATCTACCTGTTGCTGCAACACTTTTTTTCCTTAAGGAGGCCGTCTGCATAGGTCGTTGAGCGAAGTGCAGAACTTCGTTACAAATTAGTGGAAAACTGTTCACCGTGCGTAAATTATATCTTCTTAAGAAATAGTATTCAAAGAACGTTACTCGTGTGTAGTAAACCCATTTCGTGTCCTCCATACATCACTAAAGTTAATTTTTACGCTGCCGGGAATTGGAAAAATGTATGTTTTTCGGGCCTCTTTTAGGTACGAATATCTAGGCGCAGGATCTTCTAAAAGGTATAGTCGAGTACAATATATATATATTTACGTTTCATAAAATGGCATGGTCACTTCTTAATGTCTCACAGAGACTAGTTGTAAGCTAGTAGACAGCACGCCAGTTCAGGGACTTGCGTCTAGAGGCTAGGGTGAAGCCAGATTCACAACCACACTTAACGTACGTACGTACGAACACACGCACGTACATTAAGTATTAGAGATTGGATTCACAACAACATTTTATCTAGACATGCGTGGAAAATGTTTATTACATTACAAAATGTCGGTAACAGATGATCGTATTTTATTTTTATTATTCGAAGCGAATTAAATCATTTATGATCACTAGATAAATTATTTCCCAACATAAATTAATATTTAACTGAGTCTTACGTGTGCACATGCTGCATTCATAACCACCACTTAGCGTACGTACGTACGAAGTAGAAATATGGTCAACTCTATTACGTACGTACGCTACGCAAGGATGTGAACGCTAGCATGCACAATAGGTGTTTCTACTTTTACACGTACATACGTACGAACGTATGCTAAGTGATGGTTGTGAATCCAGCTTGAGGCGTGATGCGCGTGCTATGTTGTACTCACAGCTTCCACATAACATCCTGTATGAACGCTTTGTTCCAGTTTCGAAGCGTGACCGTGTTTCAAGGCAAGCTGTAATATATCTGAAAATACACGTTGATGCGCTTGCTGTACATACTCTAAAAATAGTTTGTAAATTTGCCACACGTGCGTATAGGAGCGCTAAGAAAGTGGGTACGGTAAAATTGTTTCCTAGACATCCATGGTAGCATTCCTAAACTTTTTTATAAAACAGCCAAATGTATACTGAAGTTACCAGACTTTTATTGTGACATATGTAAAAGTTTGCATATTTACAAGGATGAAGTATGGTTACTGTCCCGTACTGAGTTTAGGTTAACCCTTAACATTTTAGGAAGATTTTTTACTGTGTACGCAATAAGAAGGAACCGTAAAAATATTATAGTTTTCTTTCGGGTACGAGCTAACATTCAAACAACTGTACGTTCGCGTCACTTTCGTAACTGGCCCTAGCCTTCTTTGACATCTGCTAGAGGGCGCTGAAGCAATGTTAAATAGACGACCAAATACTGTCCGCGCGCCAGGCGGGTATGTTTGTTTCGCCCGTAAATGTGTATATAAATAACACAACGAGACCCAATAGCATACGACGCACATGCTAGCCGTAGTAACGTCATAGTTAGGACGTGTTTGTTACTGTGTTACTGTAGGGTAAGTTTACGAAGACAAATGCATACAGTCCAGGGACTCAGAGCTGCGGACATTACAGTCGTATTGCTGTATCACATAACAGCCAATGAGAAGCTCTTGTCTGCGTAAGTAAACAAATACTCTTGGAGGCTAGCTTACAGGTCAGTGGCCCCACAAGTTTTTCCTATCTCTGCGGAGACCAAGATGAATTACTGGTGAATGCCATTTCTCGGTTCAGTTTAATGTTCCACAGACAACTCAGAGCAGGGGTGGATTTAAGGAGGGAGGCTTCCAGGGTGTAAGCGCCCCCCCCCCCAAATCATTTTCAACGTTATGTAGCCAAAGTATGTCCAGTCGCCTCAAGGAAACTGGAGATTGCTCTATGATACTCCACGTACATTTAACGTGTCCTACTTGTATGTTATTTTTAATGTCCTATAACAACAAACAACCACACTTTTGAGATGGCTGGTAATTTTTACAATCCATGAAATCATATAAACCCCATACCCCCAAAATAAGTTTCTAAATCCGCCACTGACTCCGAATAGTATTTAGTCATAGCTTAGTAGTGCATGCCTCGGAACATCCTACTTTTCACCACAGTTATATCATGTTCACAGAGGCAGTGAAAAACCACAAGCATCTTTCGAACCAATGCTGTATCGCGAAAAAATGTTGTGCAAACATTCCCTTGAAAACACTGTAGTTTTTGTGACATGTGTGACTGGATGATATACGTCTGGCACAACGTGCCTGTCTGCAGATCAATAATGGGCATAAAATATTACAACAACGGTATTTTTCTTATTGGCTTAGTCAAATAAGGTAACAGCTCCACATACAACCGAAAGCCAGTAATTTTTTCATAAGCTGAACGTACGTTGAAACCCAGCAAGCAGTCAAATTTTCCCGCGATGAACCATAATCTGTAATTATAGCGAAAATAAACCAGGGGCGTCATTTCAGGTTTTTCTAGGGGGGGGGGGGGCAAGATTTTGTTTTCTGGCGACAGTGACCTTGTTGCATCTTTTTTTTTTAATTAAGCATGTATAAATTAGATACTTTAATAATACAACTTCAGTTTTATGTCCTTAAGTTAGCATTATTTACATTTAAAAATACAAAAATATATTTATACACACAAAATTCTAAATCCAGGGGGGGGGGTTTGCCCCCCCCCCCCCCCCTGTAGCGCCAAATGACGCCCCTGAAATAAACCTGCTGCAATATTACAGGTAAGTGTAATGCAACTACGGAAGATTCTTCTTGGGAACGGGTTGAAGCGAGGGATCGCACCCAGGTGTGGCGGAAGCGCACAACAGCAAACGTACAACTTGACGGCGCGGCGTGGTCAGACACTGCACGGTGTTCAACGGCTGGTTTCCGTCGACAGGTGCTCGCACTGCACTTCCTGTCCGGCAGTGACGTGTGGCGAGTTGTTGCATGCCACGCAGGTGTTTGCTCTTTGCTGTACCTGACTGCTTCACCTCGTCTACACAACAGCCTCCACTGGCTTCAGTACTCTATATTTTGAAGTGGTGCAGTGAGTACCAAAACAATACAAACATTTCCTATGAACAAGAATACTTAAGGAGCCTGCCTAGATAGACTGTGTTTGTGTGTGTGAGGCAGGAGTGGTACGAGTGCTCTAAGCGGCGTATGTAATGTATAGGGCGACGATTTTGTCGCGAAAAGATTTTTGCCCTACATTGTTGCAGTGTCTCTCGTGCACATCGGTAGCTTTGCTTCATGGTTATTGGCAGCGTATCTTCGTTCAGACACGTTTCTCATTTGACTGCACCAAATTGAGACTCCTTACGTCTGTAATTTGCCAAGGCAAGTGAGAGTAAAATTACCCAACTACAGGCGATGTAGCAGACCTGTAGACGTGCACATGACGCATCAAAACCAAATGTTGCAAAAACCTTTTCACCATAAAATCGTGGCTCTAGTAATGCATTATCGCCTCTCCTCGCAAGCCCCTCATATGGCACGCAGTGCTTTACTATTATCCTTTTTCCTAAGGGACTTTAAGCAGTGACCACATTATTTTATTTATGGATAGCATAGAAGTTCAAAGTCAAACACTTGTTTCTATACTTATGTTTTTCGAATCCTATTGTTAATTTCCCAGGTACGGCATTCTGAAAGCCATTTTTGGCCGTTTTGAGGTGCCAGAAAATAATGTTTCTAATAAACGTGCCAAAATTTTAAAACTATAGTCACATAGTTTAAAGTGTGTGTTCTTATCTTAGATATGCAGATATAAAGTACGTTAAATAGTTTCGTCAAGAAGAGAATAGTCGTAACTCGCTGAAACGCATTTCAAGGGCAGGTAGGGAGGCCCCTGTAAACCTATATCGCAAGAGTTATGAGCACTTACGATTGGCATCCACTCCACGTGATACCCGTGCACAGTGATGCATACTTGTGTCTTACGTCATAGGTAGGGCTAGGAAAAATTCGCGAGTTCAATGACCTGCACGTTAGAATCCAATGTCCTATGCCTACTCAAGCTCCGTCAATTCGATCATTGTCTGCTGTCTGAATGAGTAGCAGGTAATAGACAAATGGCAGGGCTTCGGTATATACAGGATAATGAATTATAGCATGTTAGTCGTTGAACTCGCGAAATATTCCTAGCTCTAGTCATAGGTAGGACCACGATTTTGTCGCGAAAAGATTTTTGCCCCACTTTGTTTCAGTGTCTCTCGTGCACATCGGTAGCTTTGCTTCATGGTTATTGGCAGCGCGTCTTTGTTCAGACACGTTTCTCATTTGACTGCACCAATCAGAATAAGATTATTGTGACTCCTTACGTCTGTAATTTGCCAAGGCAAGAGAGAGTAAAATTACCCAACTACAGGTGATGTAGCAGATCTGTAGACGTGCACATGACGCATCGAAACCAAATGTTGCTAAAACCTTTTCACCGTAAAATCTTGTCTCTAGTCATAGGTAGGGACTCGTGCTTTTTGCGAAAGAATTTTTGCCCCAGAAACGAGCGGCCCTGGAAGTTACGCGGCGACCCGATTCTTTAACGTTATAACACGGTGTTGATATTCGCGTGCATGACTACTTCACTGTCTAGGTATTAATAAGCCACTGTAACTGAAATCAGTTTCCCCAGGAATTCTCCAACGTCAATCCAGCTGTATCTATCCCACGTCCAGGGCCGCTCGGTTCTGTCACGGACAAAGCCTTACGACACACCAGCAGCTCTGCTTCGTAGTCAGTGATTGGACGTTTTAAAGTATCAGTGTCTTGGAGTTACATCCCGCTAATCACAGTCGTAACGTGCCGCAGTAACCTCATTCTGATTGGCACAGTCAAATAAGTGACGCCGCTACAAAACACACGCTGCTAGTAACCATGAAGTACGGACAGGAAAATTTCGCGAATTCAATGACCTGCATGTTAGAATCAAATATCCTATTTATACTCAAGCCCCGACAAGTTGTCAATTGACTGCATCTCACTGGAACAGGAGACAATGAACGAATACACGGGGCTTGAGTATGCATAGTACTGTGACACGAGCCTTGAGTAAAACAGGCGAGGAGACGCTCTGTTTTAAATGTAAAACCAATGTCAATAACAGAGAGTGCAGGTAATAATGTTTATTATCACAGAGACTATTTTTACATATTGCAATCTATATTTGAAATATCACCCTATGACCATACTAGAAATTAATAATTTAACGTCGGAGGTTACGAATAAAGAAAATGTTAACCATCATTTAACTGCCGGAAATGATAACCTTACAATTACATTTAAACTAGGTAGAAAATTATAAAAACTTACTGCATATTTCAGATCCATATTGAAATCTGCCCGGAAATTAAATATAGAGAAATGATAAACAACTTTAGGCGTTTGCAATGAAATTTTAACCCACGTTCTGTATCGTGAAAAGTTTAGTAAATCAACATTAAATTTAGTGTGTAAGAAAAATTTGTGACTGTTTTTAATTAAATTTTTTTTTCTTAATTATTTTCCGAGGCAATGTGTGAACGTCCATTATCTATAGATAGGGCCACGATTTTGTCGCGAAAAGATTTTTGCCCCACTTTGTTTCAGTGACTCACGTGCACATCGGCAGTTCTGTTTCAAGGTTATTGGCAGCGTGTCTTTGTTCAGACACGTTTCTCATTTTACTGCACCAATCAGAATAAGATTATTGTGACTCTGTACGTATATAATTTGCCAAGGCAAGTGAGGGTAAAATCATCCAACCACAGACGATGTAGCAGAGCTGCAGGTGTGCACATGACGCATCGAAACCAAATGTTGCAAAAATCTTTTCGCCATAAAATCGCGGCTCTATCTATAGAGGTACGTCAATTTCGCAAATACACTCCAGGTCAGGTTGAACGCCAAAAATCTATACTTCATAATCACGTGTGTGATTAGCTGGCGGCTGTTACGAAACGCTTTTGACTACTGCAAGCCAGTAGTAAATAAGGAAATGATTCATAGAGCTATCGCTTGTCACGTTGTAAGCCAATGAATAATTGACTGTATCCATAGCGTGTACAGGACTGAGCAATCTAGGCTACTGCCAGATGAATCCGCGAAATTGACGTACCTCGGACTTCACCGGCCGCTACTGTCTGCACGCCTGTAGCACAGACTAAATAGTAATACAGACGTGAAATGACGTGGCGGCTCGTTTGATACGGGCGAACTTGGCCGCTTATTGGCTGCCCGAGGTTGCTGATATCAGCCCCGTGTATGTTTGGCTCCTGCATGTTACGGCAGGTTTCCTATTGGCCTGGCTGCCGGGTAGCAGGGTAGCCGCCTTACGCTGATTGGCGGTAGGTGTCTCCGCCATCTTCCTGGCCAGTGAAGCCATTTTGCTGGCGTGTGTGGCTGAGTTCGCTGTCCTACCTGCTGTTTCACTTCTGTATGCCTAAATATTCTGTGCCTGTAGCAACCCATGTTAGTGAATAAAGAGCAGGAATGACACAAGGAACAGAAAAGTTGCACGTGTCCGAACACGCTCAGACAAACCTATTCTGAGATGCAGTCACTCAAAGTCGGAGAATTTGGCAATTCAGACAGGTAGGTAACCCGTGTAGCTACAGACGTACAGCTACAGAAATGCATTCTTTATAACTAGAGATAGGAAATTTCGCGAAAAGATTTTCGCAGCACTTTGTTTCAGTGCCTTATGTGCGCGCCTGCTTCTCGGTTTTGTGCTCAGTGATTGGATGCCGTAACAGCCAGTATGTGGAGGTTAAACCCGCAAACACGGGCGTGATGTGTCGCGGTTATCCGTGTACTGACTGGCACAGTTAAATGAATAATTACTCTGCATAAAAGACTCTTGTCAATAGCCTTGAAGTTGAGCTGTAGGTGTGCACGTAAGGCATTAAAACAAAGTGGGGCAAAAACCTTTGCACCAAAAATTCCTGTCCTTATTTATAACATAAGTAGGGCCCGGTAGTTTTCGCGAAAAGATTTTCGCAGCACTTTGTTTCAGTGTCCTACGTGCACACCTGCAGTTCAACTTCATGGCTATTGACAGAGTGTTTTTGTACAGAGTCGTTATTCATTTGACTGTGCCAATCAGTACACGGATAACTGTCACACATCACGTCTGTGATTTGCGGGTTTAACCTCCACACGCTGGGTGTTACGGCATCCAATCACTGACCACATAGCAGAGATGCAGGTGCGCACGTAA
>PNEQ01048200.1:0-44172 GCA_003012365.1 Medauroidea extradentata | reverse complement strand
CTGCCGCCTCACAGTAGACTTTGACGTCACCAAGATGTCTTCACCAGTCTCTCTCCACAGGCGTAGCACCTTCCTCTAGCACTTCCAATAGCGAACTCCCTTCAAATGTGCCGATTCTGTGCTTTTATACTAGCCCAGACAGTCGGTTATTCCCCGCATTACAGGGGTCTAAAAATATATATTTCATCATGTTTCGGACGCGCTTGCAGTCACGTCGGCCGCCCTCGAAGGGTTAAGACGCAGTTGGGACAGGTATCTATGACGTAGATTCGGCGGTTTTCCCACTATCAGCCACCCGGGCTTTGAGTCATCGGCCAGCCCTCAAGGTGTTACGAAACAGCCGCCGACCACTGGCCTCCAGGAACATGGCACGCAACAATATGATAGCATACATGGCAGGAAGGAAAAAAAAATTAAGCAGTACTAAAGATAATTCTATTACAGTTGGTCGCAGGGACAATTTCTGCCGCTTGTGCGGTAATATCGGTAAAGGGTGTCAACTGGCCAATAGCAGAGCTTTCCTGAATTTTGAGTTACGTTAAGTTGATAATTTAAAACGCGAATGTCATTTCTTTTTACTTTTAAAATTAAATTACTTCTATCATTTCCAAGTATTTAAATTTAATTTTACTACTGTTTCATATTTACTTGGTCCCTTAGCGAAACTGTCAAACTCTCCCATGAGGAAACACATTTTTTTTTCTAACCTGTAGTAGAACTAAGACTGAGATCCATAATTTCTACTACTTTTACGATAGTTATTTTTTAAATAATATACGAAAGCAGATATCGAAAAAAACGTTGCACAGTTTTATAAAAAACCTTTAATACTATGCTTACTAAATTTTTAAGACAAAATACACAATATTTCAGCTAATTATGCAATTAAGAAAATTCCCCTTAATTAAGTAATTAGCCAAATTTATCTAGAAAAAATAGACTACATAGGAAACAGTTTTTAACTAAACTGTGAAACAGTGTTAAGATTCCTACTCTCGGTTAGGATTGAAAAATAATCATCGTAAAATTATGATAAATGGTGGATCATGGTGTTAATGTTAGCAGTAACTTAGTAGTAAGGGAACAGGGAGAGTGCCCCTGGATGGTAGGCCACTGCGCAGTACGGAGGCAGGTAGCAGGCGCGCAGCTGTATGTTGGCAGGTCTCCCTCCAGCTAGGTCTATACTTAGAACCTTTCTCTACCTCCAGAAGCAGCTTTCTACCAGCCCCGGCTCTCTCTATCGTCTCTAGTAGCGGGGGCCACGCATTCTTCTGCCTGCCTGCGACACAAACCACTGCCTAACTCTCCCCTCCCCTCCCGTGTAAAAATACATCCTCCCCTTCGTATACTACCTTCACGACACCCCGGAAATAATATTCCCGCATGTGACCGACCGCTGCAGTTGATAGCGAGTTTGGCCTTAAGAGGCTGCGTCACGTCTTTTGTTAAGGCCCGGTTTCAGTGGTCACATTGAATTTTATTGTTTTTCGCTTTGTTGGAATTCTAAGCCGAAAAATGTTAAATATGCGATTATACCTTAAATTCTATTTATATTTCGCTACAGTACAGACCTTGTGATTTAGCTGTTAACATGTAATTATACCGAAATCTGTGTGTAAAATTTTTTTTCATTCATAATTTGCCCGGCTGATTGCGACCTAACTAAACATTACTAGCTCTATTGCCATACTTCTGCTATAGTACAAAGTAAATAGAAGTTGCGGTATGATCGCCGATTCAACATTTTTCTTCTCAGAATTCCGAAAAAGCGGAAATTAATAAAATTCAATATGGCGACTGAAACTGAGCCTTAAGAATATTAATTTTCGTTTAATAAATGAACGATGTGACGAATAACCGGTACATTACATTTTACTATTAGGTGCGTATTATTGGATGAAATCAGTATTGGGAGTTATTCAGTGTTTATAATTTGGTGAGAGAATTTTATCTTAAAATTTAAATTAGCTTAATTATTTCATGTGCGTTAGTCCCGTAAAAATTCACTATTTTATATTTGTGCCGAACGCTGTTCTGTTACACATCAGATAACATATCATTTCCCAATAAAAAAATTAAGCCGCATAGCTTTTGTATAATCATTCAAGTCCCACATTGATACTGAATTCTATTAGCTAAGTTTGGGATTACAGATGGCTACTATTGAACTAAATATTTGTGTAACTTGGAGTTGTTTTTATCTGAACTTCACAAAACTAAATTTTGCCAAACATATTGCAAAATGTATTAATGCATTGGCGTTTAGTTCCAGTAATTTTTGTCATACGTGTGTGTGACCTTTTTATAAAACACGTGATACATTTTATCGTTTAGAAAGTAATCGCAAAATCAGCACTATAGTAACACATGGCTTTGAATAGGACTTGATATCACTCGTCAAATTGTATTATTTTTTTTTCGCTTTTTAGAAATAAAAAGAAATGAGGTTATAGCGGAACGATTGTTTACTTAGTGCTACACTAGATGAATCAATTTGAACTTCGAACGTATTATTATGTCAGTCATGCCAGCAATCTTTTTATATTCATAGTTTGATAGTTGATTACAGTCTAAATGCATTTGCAGTTAAATTGTCACGTTTATACAAAAATCTATTTTTTTTAGTAAAATTTATTACAAATTTTGCTGAAAAATGAGTTGTTTAACAGATTTGGTCGTTGTTTTTAGGAGTGAAAGTAAAGAAAGTATATAGTCTACCGTTGATGAATTGTTCATAATTAAAACAAAATTTTTTTTTTCACCAATGTTGAACAGAAATAAGTACTATTTTATTATAACATATTGTAGGCGTTGTTTCTCTTTTGGCCTTATTAGAGTGTGTGTCAATATATTGGCGTACATGACTCAAATATAACTTTGAGTTACTTTCTTTTTGAACTGGCCTCCGATAAATGCCATCGCTGACATTTTTGTTCGTCATCGGTGAGGTTCGTATTTCTATACGATCTGTCAGGCTTGTTTTCAACGCTTACAAGTATTTTCATAACTAATGAACACTAGAAAACAGGCTACAACAGAATATGTGACAGTGTTACGTGTAGTCAAACATATTTGATAGCAACTGACCATCTTTGACAGAAAAGTTTGATGACCGCATTTAGTCAAATATTTGTCTTTCCACAATTGGAGACGGAAATTGGACAGTTTGACGGGGTCTTCAGGTAGATATTTCCACACGACCTAGTAACCAACATCTCAGGGCGGCCACCCACCTGGAAAACCTGGAATTATCAGAGAAATTGTGACCGCCTGGAAATATAATGGAAATTTTGGTCCGTAAAAGTCGCACGATTAAATATAATGAATTTTTGAGAGTATAATTGTATTTTTTGTTCAAAAAGTTACGTTTATGTTTAGATGTTTATACTTAATTGTCAAGGTCGTTATTTCAGCAGAATTTTTGTCAACTTCACTGACTTTACAGCTTTATTGAAAAATGTGTTTAGTGAATTGTATAAAAAAGTAGTTTTGATACTTTAGAAACTCAGGAAATAGTTTGGTTTTATATCGGGGAAATGAGGGAATATACTTAGTTGCAATGAGTGGCCACCCTGTAACTACTACATAGCAGTGTATGTGTGTTAGATTAGCAAGTGCGCGAGCATGCTGGCGGGGTGAGCGAGGGCGGTGACGTATTGATTACGTCATCGACCCAGCCACGACTGCCGGCCTCCTAGTCGCTAGCCCCTCTGCTCCGCTCTGCGCTGGTCTTCTGTAGTCCATCCTCTCTGTATTCCCTCTCCGCGCTGCCTGCGTTTCACAGTGTGCCAGCCCTCGCAACTGGTATAACGAGAACAAATCCTTAACCGAAAATTGCCAAAGTTCCCCTCCCCCGACGGACAAGTTCTGCAACGATAAATAAACGGTACAATGAAACAACGACGAAACGAAATTCTGCATGTATACTAAGGCGTGTCAATAACACATTATGTAAACATCTCTTTGGCAGTTTTGTTTAAAATGGTTTTTACTTTGTTGGTTAATTTTTCGAAGTTATTAAATAGCTAATTATGTGAGTAACGGAATTTTTGGGTGGTTGGCTTATTTATCGAAGTCGTATAATTTCTTATAATGGGAAAAAAATACACATTCCATTTTAAACACAACTTCCAAACATATTTAATATCTGCCTTCTTTTTTTAACCTAATTATATATACAAAATAATATTCACTAACACCCACACACTCTTCACAAGCAGTAGAAACAGGGAGGATAGCTTTGAATATAACGACGAAATTATGTAATGAAATTACCGACTTAGAAACGTTTCTTTCCGTCATTCACGCGTATATGAGGGAGGAATTGTAGCCTACTTCCGATGTCTTCAGGGGAAGTTAAGATTGTCGATGTATAACATGGGAGTAAGGACTGTTTACTATATGTTCCCAGTGTGTGTACATGCATACATCTCTCATTATTTGACTGTCCTCTGTATTATCCTTGTATAACCTCCGAGCTGCAGTAAGATAGATTTGTGCTATCACGTGACGTTGACGAGCTCCAAGTGATTTGAAACTCTAGCAAGAAATTCGGGATTTTATTACGGTGGGAATTTGGAGGGGGAAAAAGGCTAAAATATTTTACTAAACACGACTACTGTACTTTTTACATTTGTTTTGTTTATATTTGAATATGATGTTAGTGTCGTTGTTTCTGAGATATTTAGAATACAGTGCATTCCGTTTCACGTAATTGTGGTTTAGGTTATGTTATGAGTACTGCTCTCGTCACTTACTGAATGCTTGAAGAAAATAACTGGGTTAATTTTTTAACGCCTCGATCTGAAATTTTGTCCTACACAGCCTATCCTTTCGACTTAACGGGCATTGGTGGATGGGAAACTGGGAAATTGTTAACCTGCTCATGGCGCCTTTTAGAATAGCCGCTGTAGTTACCTGCGTGAACTTACGTGCAGCTATAATTCGATAGGTATTTATGAGGACTTCAGAAGTTTACACGTACATTTTCAGAGCACCGACTTCAGAGCACGTGTTGTACGTCATACCATTATCAGTGAGGTAAAGAATGAAAATAAAAGCATTACGTAATTACTGACCAATTGACCAATCAGTAGTTTCCAAGAATGATATCGTGTTTTATGTCAAAATTTTTCATTTCGATGCCAGGGCAGCTCATAAAGTGGCTCAGTGATAAAAACTGGACTCGTATCCGGAAGAACCCGATTTCGATACCCGCCCTGACCACCCTGATTTCGGCATTCCATCATATATTTTTTTTCTTCAAAAAACACGTGACTGCTGGTGTGGTTCTGGAATATAGGCCGTGGACGATCTCTTTTACGTTTATTTCCCGAGAAATTTCGCTCTGTTTGTTCCAAGTTCGAGTTTGTCGTATTAAATCCAAAGTGTCCCACGCTTGACGAGAAGCATATCGCCTCTATTCGCAGCGCCAAACTGTCGTGCAAGGTTTCCGTTGTAGTCATTTTACTATGGGACTCTAAGCGGTGGCCCCAATATTTTATTTTTGAATAGTATGAAGTAAAGACCAACGCATGCCTCTCGGTTTGCACTTTACGAATTCAGGTAATATTTTCGGAGTTACGAAAATTTTTAAAAACCCGTTTTTAGCCATTTTGAGAGGCCCGAATATCATGTTTCTAACAAGCGTGCTGCATTTTTGAAAATATAGAAGCATGGTTTCAAGTGTGTGTTCTTTTCGTAGGTAAACATAATATGAATAAGTTAAGTGGTTTCACGTAAAAATGTATACGCGTGACACGCTGCAACGCCGTCCATGCGCCAGTCGAGGACTCCTCTTAAATCACCCGGGGTATGAAACCAGACCCGAAGTGCGTGCTCTTCATCCCAAGAATTGCGCCTTCCCCTCCTAAATCACCATTTGTCCATCATGGAGTTTGAAATTGCCCGCCTTTCTGTCAAGATAATACAATTTAACTTTCCTACAATATGCAGCATGACTCGAGGACTGATAGTTTGACGACTTGGAGAAATATAGTTACAACAAAGATGACAGTCGTAGATAGCTACCTACTTGTCTCAGTCAAGTTTGAAGAAGTTCTTCTCCCTTGCATTCTAGTTGACATTATTCTGTCCCAGCGGTTGCTGTATTTACAGAGTATTTTTGTAGGCACTGTAGTTATGTTAACTGACAGCAGTAAACCGCATTGTTAGGCTATTCACGGTAAAGTGACAACTTTCGAGATTTGTCTGGCCAATAATATACATTTTATTCTGGCGTCGAACGTTTTTAAATTTAATTACGGGGAAATTTGTACATTTGTTTTATTACTTACAATTATGTTTGTACTAACAATCTGCAAATATATACAAATTGGTACAAAGGGCAGGGAAACTTTGTACAACCAGCCCAGTTTAATTTCAAATAAACGATGAAATATTTCAAGAATACTGTAACGTTCTTAATTAATAAACTTTTTAATTAGGGCCTATGTGTTGAAGGGTCGAAGGCCACAAAGTCATTTTATAATATAAAATGTCTGGTACAATGTTACCCCGGAATTGTACATTGTTACCCAAAGTTACTGTATTCGTACAGCGTTCAGAACGGTAATGATAAAACCCGCCAATTGCTATTCCGTTTTTTTTTCGGCTTTAGAAACATACTACAGTATGTCCCATAAGTCAGGAAACGTAGGTGAAACGGTTTACACAGAGAAGATTTGATCTCGTGCTCATGTGCAGGAGCGGATCATTGAAGCCTGTTCACAGACCATGCCATATAGGCCTACCATTAGCTGTGTTCTCCACGACTGGGTGACAAGACTGCGCTATTGCATTGGACAGAATGGTGGACATTTCGAGCATATGTAACTTCGTATTTCCCTGTGTTTCCTGACTTATGGGACATCCTGTGCAAACATATCACATTGTTGTCCTTGTTTTACCTATAGTTCCTACAATTCCAACAATACTTTTTTTCTCAGTGTACATTTACCGTGCGGGGGCGTGGCGTCGGAAATTAGTTTACATATTACATATTAGACGTGTCGTAGGCAGTTCTACTTCATACGAAGACAGATATTATCCGCCAATAAATATGCATCTCCCTAGTGAAAATGTACATAGTAAAATGCAGTTTCGACTGAATCTTGCACACTACTTCAATCTGTGTTTGGCACATAGTAGCGATGCCACATATCAATAAATTCTCATTACAGCAATTATAAAGTAAACGCTTTTAAATATAAATCCATTAAAATTAAAATTTACAAAGTAGCATTGCTGTACGAAGAATTTTAAAATCTTTTATTTGCTTTTTTTTCCCCACTGAATTAACGTTAATTTCATGTATTCGCATGAATCTGACAAGGATAATCAGTGTAGCAATTGTTGGTGGGAAATGTCATGTATAATACGAAATTCTGTAGAGACAACGGTCGTAGAAGAACAGGTCTGGACACTCGCCTATCTACCAATGTATTTTGCTTGACCCCCTTGTTTGGCTGTAGTTCGTCAAGTTGCCGAGAATATTGATTTATTGGCGCTTCAGTTAGGGCGGTCGGACCCAAACTCCGCCCACTTTTTTTCATTGTTAAATCTATAAAGTAAATAAAGATTGCTGGGGCCTTTTCTTAAATTTGTGAGCGAAGGAAGTATTTCGTAAATTGATAAAAAAAATAAGTTTTGATAAATTGAAAGGAAGTGGGCGGAGTTTGAGTCCGACCGCATTAACTGAAGCGCCAATAAACACAATATTCTCGATAACTTGGTGAACTACAGCCAAACAACAAGGAGGTCAAGTTTCCAGGCGAGTGTCCAGACCTGTTCTGCTTGTGACAGAATGGAACCTACGACGTCTTTGTAAGAAACCCATCCGCCATATTGATACGTGAAAAAAAGTTGTTGGTAACCATAGCAACATGTATGTGGTTGTGGGTTGCTCAACCATAATCTCATTTGTTAAACAACTAAGAAGTCTTGAAATTTTCTTCCTAGACCGTACTTGCAGGAACATCTAACTGCAGTCCGAAACAACTCCGCCATATTGTTACATGAATAAACAAAGTCAGCTTGACCTCAGTATAGGTTGCTAATGCTCCAGCTGTACTTCTGTCGTGACAGTGAAAACTGACTTTACGTTAGGCTGGCAACGCAAATATGATATACAAAGAGATAAGAGAAAAAACAGAGGGGGCATTAGCAGCCTATACTGAGGTTAAGCTGACTTTATTCGCGTAACAATATGATGGAGTGCGATCAACTGATTGTGTAAACATATTGAGGAATGAGGTTATGGTTGGTCAACCCACAGCCAAATTATACACTTAGCTTTGGTAAACGACTTTTTTTATGAAATAGTATGGCGGCGAATGGTCTCCTACCCGTTCGTCTCCAGGCCTGCCACCCCTCGTCGTATAATATACTCCAAGTTCAATCTTCATGTTTATTTAATCTCCGACTATAAAAAAATCTAGTGTGCTTGTTGTTTTGAGGTGGAAACTCAGTGTTCTCGTAGATAGTGCGAGCTGCCTGGTATTGGTTTGTAGTAATACTTTCTGAGCAGCCCTGTAGACGCGGGACGGTGGAGCGTACGTGCACCCAGAGGGGGCCCCCCGCGAGGGTCGGGCTGTCCTGGCTGCGCACCAAGGCCCCTCGCGCGCTGTTGTACGCGGGAGGGGCGGGCGGGTGTAACGGGCATGGCGTCAGCCGGCCCGCGCACAAACTCGATGTAGGGGAAGGGAGGGGAGGCGAGTCGACGAGCGGCAACCCGCGGCCCGCACGCCCACGGAGAAAACATTCCGTGCCGTAGCTCGCTGGCGCTCCTGGGTTGTTCGTCCTCCTAGCACAGGAGCGCACTTTACCACCTACCTGTCTTGTGAATGATGACCAAGTTGAACTGCGCCATGTTGTGCGCTGTCCTGCACCAATATTTTTTAATTAAAAAAAAATTCAGTTTAAAGTGGTCGCCTACCTCACGCATCAAGTGCGTTGCAGTTTGTTCGTAAGCAGTTAATTTTTTCTTGGAAACATTTTCACCTGTGCCCATTGTGCTAACGTACGAAACAATAACACTTCAGACAAGGTCGAAACCTCATTGTTAAGTCACTATGCTCATTAAAAGAAACTGTTTCTAAGCCCTCCAACATGGCTAAAACTTTTTTTCTTTTTTTTTTTTCTTTTTCAGATTGCCGTACTACAAAATTCACTATCCGGATATATGTGAAACTTGGATTGCAATATGCACTGAACTTAGTTGCATACTTTCCAACAATAAAATTATTTGGTCACATAGTAAAAACCGTTCGGCGGTAACCTTGCGCACTATTTCAGAGCTCGGGTCGTTGAGGCGATGCGGCATTAGTTGAGCGCTTCAATGTCTTTGTCATTTCTGAGCCTCTAGCGCACAGGAATGCGGCGTCCTTAAGTACACAATTCCCTACTTCGCCTGCAATATGTCGGCGATCAATTTGGTCATGTAACAAAACAGCAGCGTATCGTCTTTGAGTTAACCTAGCCGCGGCAATTTCATACACTCTTGGGGATGTGGCACACTAATCAACCGATGTTCGCCAAAGTTCCTATCTTCCGATGGCCATCTTATGCAACGGAAAATACATGTTTCAATGAAATAACGACGAAATGAAATCATGCATCTATAGTAACGCATGACATTAACGTGTTGAAAAGTGAACATTTTATTTAATAGCAAAAGTTATTATGAACATGGCAGTTCTGAAACATCTCTCTCAATTATAACGAGTGTTCTGATGGTGTTATGGAGAGGGGAATTGTAGCCATACTTCAGGCGTATTCGGCGAAAATAGTGTTCTCGTTGTTTAAAGTTGGAGTTAGGACTCACGTCTTGTATGTTTTCTATAACCAGGGTTTGGAATAAATACCTCTGTTCAGTTCAGGGGTTCAAAATGGCTGGAATAAAAAAATCCTTTATATTTTGAACACATCAAATGTTTGCATTCAGTTTCACGTCGTTGTTTTGGTTGTGTGTGTTACTTTTCCGCGCGCCAAATAGCGACTTCTGCCTGCTAACAACTGCTTACCTTACTTTACTCAAGAACAGGTTGGCGAGTAAGAAGCTGCTGTCGTGACTTCTTGGGCGCGTGTGAACTAAACTATGGTTACTGATGCACACATGAAGCTGACAGTTTGTCCTGCCAACCCTGCCCTCGTGAGTTTTTGTAAACTCCTTAAATTCTGTGAATATTTATAACAATAGGATACAGGACTAAAATACTTTGTTGAGAACTGATTCAATGCTGAAGAATATAAGCGCATGGTCTAATGATGCATAACATCGTCCAATTATGAAACACTTTTTTATCTATTATTTTTTTGTTTAAACCAGCACCATAACGAAAGCGTTGGAGTGAGAGATTTTGGCCAGCGCTTAAGGTTCCTATCTACCTGCATTTGAAACGCATTGCAGCGAGTTACAAGTCGTCATATTTGGAAGAAACATCTCAACGCGCATTACGTTTGTACATCTACGAAACTAAAACACATTTCAAACAATGTTGCTATCAGTTAAAAAATTATGATCTCTTATTGGAAACACGATTTTCAAGACTCTCAAAATGGCTAAAAAAAAAGCTTTTTTAAACTTCCGTATCTAGGAAAATTCCAACAGTATTTGAAAAACACAATAGTATAAATAGGCGCTGGAATTGGAACAATAAGTATTGCAGATAAAATAATACGGTCACCGCTTGAAGTCACATAGGAAAATGAATAATAGTAAAGCTCTGTGCGCCAGTTGCTGGGTTTGCGTGTAGAGGCGATAATGCATTACATAGGCCGACCGACGTCACTCTTAACGCTCCATCGATATTGTGCCTCACATACATCAACGCAGCCTACCTAGATAAGAACCACAGCGAGGTCTTCAGCGCTGGTGAGGGGTGACATGAGGTGAGCATGGAGCAGCGCTGGAATGAAGGGGCGGGGGAAACGGGAGATCCCCGAGAAAACCCGCCGACCAACGGCATCGTTCGACACGGTTCCCACATGCGAATATCCTGGGACCGACCCCGCCGGGAATCCTTGATGAATAGCTGACAGCGTCCTGTCAGTGTCAGCAGTTTCGACTGTTTGCCAACACCAGAGTTTTCTCTTGAACTGCAGCAGGAAGGAAACAAATGACGTCGACACGCCCACTGCCGACGTCACTGGACATCGGTCATGTCTGTTGCGTCACGGGGTCACTTGTTCAGACAGACCTCGAGTAGTGACTCGGTAGTTTTGTCTGCTGTTCCACTGAGTAGCAGCTAGTGGTCAAAAAGTTGCATAGGATAGTTGATTCTAACATGTAGATAATCGAATTCGCGAAAATTTCCTGTCCCTACCCATGGGATACTATAAATTGAAAATAGTAGTAACTTACTGGACTTAACCTCTCGATCATGGCCTTAGAAGTTCAGGTCTGGACACTGCTATAAAATATTGACCCCCTTATGACTGATTTTAGTTCCTGCACTATCCGCAAACATGAATGAAAACTGGTGGCGCCACTGGCACACTCGTGCTAGTAATTATTTTTCCAACATTAAATGTATTATATTTTTAAAGTACAAATATTAGAAACTTACTTAAGTTTAACCAGAATATGTTTAAACACTTGAGTTTTTATTAAAATAACGAACTTCTCTTCACAACAGCCCCACTGCGATAGTGGCGCCAACAGTTTCGTTCAGTCATAAGAGGGTCAAAGATAAAGCATTGAAGAGTAGGCGAGTGTCCAGACCTGTACTTCTAAGACCGTGCTCTCGATAGATGATGAAAGAAAACCGGGAATAATGCGACCATGGCGTGTTAAAGCACGATGCCGCATTTATCTGGATAGATTTCAGAAAACCGTGGAAAACAGGACTCAGGATGGTGGAAGAAAAGAATTAACCCGGGTTCACAGCGCAGTCCCGCTTGATTTCGAAGAAAGATTGAAAACCTCACGACGTGTTTCCAGCTTCGGATAGTGTCGCGGTGTACATGAGAGAAGGCCGGGGTGAAGATTAGGCAAACTGCTCGACTGGCGAGGGACGGAATCCAAAAAAATGGTAAGGTCAGCGATCGAACTTTAATCGCCTAGGCGGGAGGTTTGACCCTTCGATTACCGTGGCTCCTTTCGACGAAAGATACTCAAACTTTTTCCCTCCGAGAGGCGTTACTTTGAAAGTAATGAGAGAGTATGGAGCAGCGCCTGAATGAAAGGGCGGGAGAAACTGGAGATCCCCGAGAAAACCCGCCAACCACCGGCATCGTTCGGCACGATTTCCACATGCGAAAATCCGGGGTCCGACCCCGCCGGGAATCGAACCCGGATCGCATTGATGGGAGGCGAGAGGTCTGAACCCTCGGCCACCGCGTTTCCCTTGAAAGTAGTCTACATCAGCTAAAAATTCCTCGTTTGATGCCTAGGGACGGCGGAGCGATAAGAACCAAAATACCACGCTCGACGAGAAGCATATCTCCTCTATTCACAACGCGCCAAACTGGCGTGCAAGGTTTTCCTCATATCACTTTTTATTACGGGACTTGAAGCCATGACAGTAAAATTTTATATTTGCGTAGTATGAGACAAATGGCAACACATGCATCTCGTTTTGCACTTTACGAATTTAGATGGTGTTTTCGGAGTTACAGACCGTTTGGGAGGCCCGAAAATCTTACTCTAATAAGCTTGCTGAATCGTGAAATTTATAGAAGTCTAGTTTCAATTGTGTGTAAGTGGTTTTACGTTAAAATTAAAAAATCCGTGACACGTTACAACACGTACATGCATTAGGCGAGGTCTTTTCTTAACTCGATGCTAGTAGGTGGATAGCTGTAGCAGCAGCGATTGGGGAATGTTAGTAGGTTAGTGTAGCGCGGTTGGCCAGCCTGCACGGGGCAGATGCCGCTGACTCAGCCGGTGAGTTGGTAGCCCCCTTCTCATTCCACTCTCTGCAGGGGGAGGGGGCGAGGGTTTCCCCACCCGCCTCGTCCTAGCCAGCATACAGTCGCAGTGACTCAGCTGTCGTCTTCCATCCGTTCCAGGCTAGCCTACTCTACTGTACGAAGCAGTGCTGCCAAACATATACGTACAATTCCACAAAATTAACGATTTCCAGGAATTTTTGTGTAACCCAAAAGTTAAATATAATTTTTTTTTGTAAAATGTTACCAATGGCAATGCGTATCGTATTATGTACGAGACGATCAACGAATTGTAATTGAAAGTTACAGTACTTTGTTTAATATGAAAATAATTATATGTACACCAAACATGTATAAATATAAATTTGATGAGGGGTTTTTGAATAGTTCATCTGGCAACACTGCACTCGGTTCTAACAGTCCGCATCACTCGACATATGTTTTCGATCTTACTGGGTGAACATGATATTTTTTAACGAGTCTTGTCATGGGGGCACGTACTACTCAATTGAAACTCATCACACTCTGTGCCAACACCACATACTTACATTTCAGTGTAAGAGAAGGCACTTTAGCATTAACTTCGCCAAGAAAATGAAATACGAAATAAAATGAATAAAAATAATTTTACAAGAAAACTGATGACATGGTTATGGAGTCTTCACTTTCACCTTTCATGGCCAACGTTTTCATTGAAGGTTTTGATCAAAAAGCGCTGAATTCAACCTCCTCCCGCCGCTCGCCTAAAGTGCTGGGTGTTTCCTCATGGCTGTATTTATTTTGCGCGTTCGATGTCAAGAAGTGCGACAGCGGTAAAGACAAGACTCTAGACTGTATGCACAAACTACTGAACTGACGTAACAGTCTTCTCGACTCTATGAGACATTCATTGCTGACCCTTACCATTCATGACGTAATATTGAAGACGGTGTATTGTACACGTCTATACCTTTTGAAAGATTGACACGTGTAAAGTACTTGGAACGCTATTCCTCAGCCGATATTACTTGTGTGCGTCGAGCAGTTTTCCAGTATTTTTGTGGCGACGGACACCGTTCGGCGACCTGGTCAGGCGGCCACCTTAATGTTGTTGCAAGAGTCAAAGTGCAATTAGCAGTCGCGAAGACATAGGCTGGCCAAGGCAAAGTGAGCACGTCTGATGATTATGTTGTACATTTTGGCCTCCGACGTCAGTTTTTGAGTACGACATTGGCACTGCTGTGTAAATCTTGGCGGCTTGTAACTACTGGGTGGGGCCGCGGTGGCCGATTGGTCAGATCATTTGCCTCCCACCAAGGCGATCCGGGTTCGATTCCCGGCGGGGTCGGTCCCCGGATTTACCCGTGTGGGAATCGTGCCTGACGATGCCGTTGGTCCGCGGGTTTTCTCGGGATCTCTCTCTTCCCCTACCCGATAATTCCGGCGCTGCTCCATACTCCACGTCAATCCTTACCAGCGCTAAAGATCTCGATGTAAAGTGCTAACCGAAATATCTTCACTTCACTTAACATGGAAAGAAGAAATCTAAATAGCTTAACATGAAAAAAAAAAAATATTTTAGTAAAATAAGCAACTAAAAATAATAACACATATCCACGTACCAGCATATACAGAAGCATGCGTGCAATAGTGCAATGTGTATGTATTTTGTTATTATAGTTTTGAAGTAAAAGGTTTGTAATATTCAGAATTTTGTTATTTTGGTAATCAATATTTAACTAAATGTTTTGTCGTAATTATGAAACATTGTAGAGCTAATAGTTATAAATCAGCTATTTGAGAAACAAGATAAGTCAAATTTTCTACCAAAATGAGTTGTGGGTGTTATAATTTTGTACAGAGGCTAGTCAATGAAATATGGTGTTTGTCAGCGTGGTTTAATAACACGTATACGTATCTCTGTACAAAATTATGACACCCGCAACTCATTTTCGTTGATAAAAAATTCACTTTTGTTGCTTTTAAAAAAGGTTGAAAGGCACGTAGGACAAATTGTAAACGTGTCTGTGGCTGGACGAAATAAGTAAATTCAAATTGACTGAAATGGAAAAAAATACAGTGTTTTGTAAGTGCTCTCGGTGAATATCCTATACCGGCACTGTGTATGTATGGAGTTGTAATGCTTTAGAACGCAGACTAGAGCTAGTGTAAATAGAGTTCGCCTCGTATGATTTGTCTGATAGTAGTTAACAATGAAGCGATGTACTGTATAAAAAAGCGGAACTCCCAAGTTTGTTGTGTATTGTATTTTGTTGCTTCTGAAGAAGCGTTCATAGGAAGGGGGAGGGGGAGGAGAAGTTGTTGAGCAATGAAGAAGTGATTTAAACTGTCTCAAGGTCTGACTAAATATATGCGAGGCATGACTGTGTAATGAACCTACCGCTCGATAAATAACGGCCGGGGAATTCAAGGTCGTGTTTGTTTTGGAAACGAATCGTGAATGAACTCGTCGGGGCGTGGCGGTGTTGAGTCATTCAATAAATATATTGAAGCGTAAAGAATGGGAGTGCGTGCTCGGATTAAACGACTATAGCGATGGAGGAGGGAGGTGCAATTTTATCGTCTTTTTTTTATTGGGGAGAGCATTGTATGTGGTATACATGTGCAAGGAAGCTATCTCGACTGATAAGATATGCGAGCCACGTCTGGCTAAGAAAGTGCGCGACTTCACGAGATGTCGCAGACAGTTTGTCGCAGAGCTGCTGGGTGGATGGCCAGCGATGATGTCTGCTTATCTCTGATCTTTGGATTATTGTTGCAGCGAGGCTGTGTTATAAACTGATGTTTGCTGGATATATGTCATTGCTAGTGAATGTTACCGAGGCCGTTTTCCAACTGGTGCTTTTTGTTAACAAAATGGTCACGTGACCCGACCCGATATTGCGCACAAAATCTGTGACGCATTTTGGTGTTTTGTAAACTATCGAAGTTTACAAATGACCAATCATCAAATCGTCGCTATATTGCAATAAGCAGGAACATGTATAACCTATAGTATTTTTAACAATTATTTTTAACTAAAGAAAACTATTTGTAAACTTCTTTCAAATACTTTGTTTAGCTTTCGAAAATTAGGCTTCCCGTCATTTTCTGTCGAGTGTTCCCGTTGGAAACTAACAAAAACAAATAAGCAGAACTCCAAATAGTCTCCGAAGAGAGTTGGAACACGACGTCAGTTGCCCTCGTAAACAGGTTTTGAAGACAATTATTTAAAAATTAAAAATACTTTTATTGTATATTTAGTGTTAAGTTACGTAAACCGCTAAAATAGCAGTATTTTGCTGCACCTTGAAATGCAAGTTTTCCCAGGGAGGAACCCCCGGGACCCTAGCTTTAAACAAGTGGTCGGCGTTCATTATAATGATTACGCTCAGGTTATTCCCCCCCCCCCCTCCTTACACAAATACTGGCACGCCACTGTATCCAGCTAACCACATAATTTTTCACCTCGTCTGTTTACGGAAGCAGGAATTAGCCTATAAAAATTTAAATTATAATATATTTTTAAATTCTTCATCTCAATTTTCCATTTCATTACTAAAATCTTCATAAAGAGAAAAAAAACGAACCACTGATAGGGCTACACAAATGCTACTAGAATGGACGACATGAAAAGAGGCGGAGCTTCAGTCAGGTGTGGAAAACAATTCCTATCTCCATGGATACCGCAGCCGAACATAACCTTAATTTAGCTGTTTGGCTTCACATGTCCCGGATGAGATGTACGTCAGGAAAATTTATTATTTGTTTGGAATTTGCCGTTTTTTCAGGTAAACATTAATTTTATGTATTTGCGTATCTTGACCATGAAATTGAAACTAATATTTTTTACCCTTGCGTGAAAATCTATGAATGAGCAACATTTTTGCTTTCTGCAATTATCAACTAACAAATCAGCATGTTTGTAAACAAGCTTTATTTCCCACAGTACTTTCCCCCTGCGGTGACGTCAGGGGGCGTGTACTTCAAGTCGTCCATTTAGCAGCGTATTGATTTCAGTTTGATATGGGTACAGACAGTAAAGTAAAATATTCCTTACTTTTAGTCTGGCATTTCGACCTTCCCACGCCCCAGGCATATACGTGACTCGGGATAGTGAGCACATTTTAAACCTTCGTTATGTTTTCTTTCCTTTCAGAAGTTTCCTGCCACTTTTTAATAATAAACAAACCAGCGCTCTTAGGTTAAGAGAGTGGTAGAAAAATAAACCCCGAAAACTTCAAATAAAACGTACACGTTTTGAAAGTCAATACGGAAAACTACAAAACAGAAAACCGAGGTAATGATATTAGCCAACATGTACCCAGAAAGGTGCATTTATTAAGCGAGATCCCTTGCGCCGTAATTAAATGTACATGGTTCCGGCATCAGAGATCAGAAACACGTTTCTGGAGAAAAATTTTTGCTCAGAAAGTTGGCAATATCTATTGTTTAGGATTGCTGGTTTTTTATTTGTAAACTTGATCTCGAGAAACCTGCAGTTTTAAACGGATTCTTCTGGCGCTGAATAATGTACAGTGGCGTCTTACGAGCGTTCACACGTGGAAACAATCCATAATTTTATATTTATACGACATATTGTCAATTTTGTTGACTTTACTTGTGACAACGTTTTCCACATGTGAAAATTTTATAGCTCTCGTAGTTTTCTCATAGCGACAGATTATGGTCAAAATCTGCAAGTCATGGGAACGTACAATACTATAAATCAACGGACTTAAACGTAATTATTTACACTGAGATTATTTACTATGGGCCATATGCTAAAATATTTTCAACGCACAGGAACGGCGTTCCTTTGTATTTTTAAATCTGCTACAAACGAAGGTAATTTTCAGAATTTTTTTAAATTACAAAGGAATGTTGTTTGTTTTTAAATATTTTAGAAAATGGCCCATAATATCTTATTGCAGTGTAAATTATTTCATTCGAGTAAGTAGGTTGGTTTTTGTTATTTATATGCTCTGTAACGTAAATTTTGACTTTGACGTACCGCAATGGGAAGACTATTTTCAGAAGTGGAAAATGTAGCCACAAATAGCGTCTATAAAACGAACATCATGTCGTGTGAATAAGAAAGTATGCATTTTTAGCTTGTTAACACAAGAAACATTTTCGTTATTGTATACGAGGTGGTCTTCATGGCAAGATGCGGGAAGTACATGCTGCCTCGCGGGCGGCTGACGGCGCACTGGCAGATGGACTTGGCTCTACACGGCTTCGTTGATGGGGACAGCACTGTGCTCCCGATGCGATTCACTTGTTTACTTCCAAACAAAAGCCGGGGCACACCCCTCTCTTCCCCTCTGCGTTCCTGCCCACCCTACCTCCCTCTCTCTCAGGCAGGTGATTGAATGAACGAGGAGTGAGTCGGCTCAGTCTGTCCTGTGGCGGCACGCCGTTTAGATAGAGCTGTCGGCTCGTGCTGTGCCGATGGGGGAGGGGAGGGAAACATGATCCCGCCCTAGGGAGGAGCGGTGGCACGCGACACTGGGTCACGTGACCGCCCGGGCGATCTGTCACGCAACCTTGCCCGCGCCCGCGCGAAAAACCTCTCTCAATGGCACCTGTCGCCTCCGGCCCTTCCACTTAGAGGAGGGAGGGGGTTGCCAGACTTGTGGCCAGAGTCCGTCGCGGTAATTTACTGCAGTTGGCCGGCTGCTTTCTTCCTGGCCACGAGGTCGCTTCTACGCGACGTGTTCTTCCCACTCAGGCTTCTTATTCACGCGTTCCCGCAGCGCATTCCGTTTGTTGCCGAGATAACTGTCCAGTCATAGGTCAGACGGTATTTGCGATGTCAGTAACTGGAACGCTTACCTGTAACGTAACCGCTATGATTTAATGGCGTTCTGCAACGATCACCATTTTTTATTCGCAATAAACTTAGATGACATGGTCACTCGTTTTCAAACAAAATACGTTAAACAATAACAAGAAGAATACATGTGTAGAACAGTAAACTATAGACTACTCAAAGCATTTGCAGTTAATTCTGGCGAATGAAACGCACTTCTAATTCGTTACAACACAATCTAGATCTTTTCCAGGTAACATAAACAATTTCGAAGGTTAGGTTCATCATATTCCCGCCGTATTTATGACGTATGCTACTGCTGATATTGCCTGACCACCTGCATGGCAGTAGATTCAGCGTACAATGACGCTTAGTTTGGCCGCTGTTTCTGTAACTACCAGTTGCCGACATATGCTTAACTGACAATAAGGTTAATTTGACACAGTGGTGCGAATATGCGAACCCGTGAATAAGAGTCCTCAGTACCAACTTACGTGCGCCTTGTAAACTTTTGATTTATTAATTGCGTCCAATATGACTACGTTTTTGTATGCATTTCATACAGTAGTATAGTGTTTGTTGCCCTAGTACTTCAGACTCCGCATCAGCCTTCTATTGGATTATTTTATTTTTCCCCTTTTTGAAATTTGCTATTACAGCGTGAAGCAAGCATCTCAGTGAAAACAGAAATCAGGATGATCGAACTCAGGTCCTCTTGAATGCGAGTCCAACAGTGTTTCCGTTGCGCCAACTCGCTCGGAAAATGTCGTGAAGTGATTGTCAAAGCCATGGTCCATCATTTCTACATCTTTAACGATAGTTATTTTTAAAATCCTAAACGAGAACAAACATCAAGTCCAGTCCATGTCCAGTTTTTTTTTTCAAAACAGTGTATACCACGTTAACTAATTTTTCCGAGATCAAATTCACAACGGTTTCAGCTAATTATGCAATTAAAATTATCATTAATGAACTAATTAGCGAAATGTATACAACGTTTCGTCTTGAAAAAAAAAAAATAGGTTATATACTTAAAACAGTTTTGAATAAAACTGTGCAACAATTTTTTATATCTGGTCTCGCCTAGGAATGAAAATAAAAAATTACTGTAAAAGCAGTAGGAATGGCTGATCATGGCCTTAAGACACTCTGCCCTCCCCCCTCACAAATAGCTATAAAAACGACTTTTCAGACAGCCGTACTTCAAAATATACCTAACCGAATGTGCGAAACTCGGATTGAGATGTCCACTGAACATTGCTATAGCTCGTATAGATCGTTCGGGAAAAAGTAAGCACTAAATATTTAACCTTTGAAAAAAAAAAAAAAAAATCACCAGACATTACCGTACATAAATCAACATCAACAATCGTTACCTTACAACTTGTATGGTTGGCAGCGTTTTGTTGAATGTAGTTCCGTCTATTTACCTATTTCAGTACAATACAGAAATAGGACAGATTGAAGCATGTTTGTATTTTATTTCATTAATAGATTTTTTTTATCAAACTACGTAGGTTCCTACCAACCGCACAGTTTATCTTACACGCGCAAACATCAAGTGATGTGTCCAGAGAGGTTAGTGCCGTTACGCGCGTAAATATACAAACTGGCTGGAAAAAGAAATTTTGCAGGTCTTTTGTGAGTGCTCACTTCATCGCGAACAACCTATACAGACTTTCCACCAATAAAATATATATGTTCACCGCTTAAAGTCCCTAGTTCAGCGCTTGGCTTGTGAGGCGGCATCTCATGCTCACTTCAAGGTCGCCCATATAGCTCTGTCACTTCTGAGCTTGTTATGCGCATGTTGGTGTCCTTATGTCCTTGAGTAGATGATTAACCAAAATAATTTTTCCTTCGAAAAAAAAATTGGTTACACTGTAAAACCAATTGTCAACTCATCTATGTAATAGTTTTACGATCTGCTCCCGCTCAAGATAAAAACCAACCAATAAAATAGCATAAGAACCCGTCGTTTGATATATGCCAATAGTATGCGTGTATACAATTGCGTGCGAATATTTTACTTCTCGTGGGTTTGCCTGAAAAGTGTGGTCTGAACAACGCTGTCAGGGAGCATAAAATGAGTCCTAACTCGTATGTTGAACAAGAACTTATTTTCGCCGAATACGTCCGAAATAGCCTTAAATTCCTTCCTGCCTTATGACATCAGACGCTTCAGTATTGCCATGTTCTTAGCATAATTTTCGTTATTGCGTCAAATACAATTAACCATTTGTTAATTGCATGCGTTAGTAAAGGTGCAGAATTTCATTGCATCATGTATTTTTAATTGTGTAAATTGTCCGATTGATGAGGTGAACTGCGGCAATCTTCGTTGTTTTCCTTATACGAGATACGAGCAAAGGAAGGCCTGATCGCAGTTGAGCTCGGAGGCCGACTAAAGCGGCGAGGGGCCGCGCGTCGTATTTTTATCTGGCGCGGCGGCAGTGTTGTTTATCGGGGCCCGGGGGTCGGCGCGATCCGTGACAGGGCGACGGTGTCTCCTCGTAGCGGGCGGCGGCAGAACTGTTGCGCTGCCTATCCTCGCCGACCACGTGCCAAGTGACAACCTCTCTATGCCGTCCCGTCCGTCCACTTCCCGCCAATATATAGCACCTTCTCCCCCCTTGCGCCAGATCTGCTCTCTCGCGTTTGTAGCCTGTCTCTGCCGCTAGGGTTAGAAACATCAAAGTTTGTCACAGGGACAATTTCTGCCGCTTGAGCGCTGGTATTGTCAATGGGTGCAAAGACCAATTAACGAGATTTTCTGAATTTTAGATTACTTTAAGTTGATAATTTAGAACGGGAAATTGGTTTCTTTTCAATTTAAAAGTTAAAAAGACTTATCGTCAACTTAATGCTACAACTAGGTAACTAGGTAGCTGGAGATATCCAACAGTAACACTGAAAATTCCTTTTGTCATACAAATAGTTATTTTTTAAAATGCAAATTTGTGTTGCATAAATACTCCTAATTAACACATTTATAAATGTGTACGTATCAAAAGGAAAAATCATAAGGATAGTGCAGACATCTGCAGATAACTTAATCTAGTAAAATTTAAGCAACCCAGTTCTTGCACTTAAGCTGACGTTATGTCATTTCCGAGCCTATTTAAATTTAATTTTACTACGGTTTCGTATTTTTCTGGTTCCTTAGCTATTGCAGCGAAACTAGCGGCAGAAAGTTTCCCTGTGCCAAACTCTCCCAAAACAAAACACATTTCCTTTCTATCCTGTAGTGGAATTAACCTTAGTTCAACGCTTGTGTTCTATTAGCACCTTGAAATTATTTTAAATTACAATATGTTTTGTTTTATTTTTAATAATTGTACAGCGCTAATTGTAGCAATAATTTAGTGACAATTTTTGAAACAGTTGTGTTTCTAAAAGGTGGATCTCACCACGCAGCACCTCAGTGGTGGAACTAGTGTTTGCCAAACTAAAACATTAAAGGCCGGTTTCACCAACCTCTGTTAATCATTTAACATTTGTTAAATCCGTAATAGAGGTTGGTGAAACCGGGCTTAAGCCTGCCAACCTGTTCTAAAATAAACATTAATTGAAAGGTCGTTGGGTTGTGAGAGGAAGAGACATGCACAGAACTATATACTTGTAGTACGAAGCCTTTCTTTATGCGTGGATAAGGTTCTTGTCATGTGGGCGGATGGACGTGCCATCTTCGGTCCTCGGGCACATTAGCGCAGAAACAAGTGTAGGAGATACTGCAGTGTCGCCGTCCTACTTCGACCTCTGCAGTGTCCGCGTCGAATACATGTCCTATGTTTGCCCCACGACTTAGGGCAATTGCCAGATGGAGAATTTTTTTTTAAGGAAAACGTTGTTAGGACAAAACGCCTGTAGACGTGGAGGTGATTTTCTAGAGAAAACAGAATTTTAGGGCAATAGACGGTGCACGAAATACTTTTAGGGCGAAAGTCTTTGGACAAACCAAGATATAAATGATCACCTATTCTGAAGGTTTTCAGTTGTATGATAAACAGTTAACCTTACGTTCAACATTTTACTCGTAGATAACACAGTAACATAGTAAAACTTATCGATCCTAGCCTATACGAACTCGTAGAGAAGAGAAACTTGTAGGGCAAACTACGGACCAGAAGAAGATAAATAAACTTTTAGGACATACGCCTTACTGAATGTGTCATATGAAGAAATATATTTTGGGGCAAATGGTGGCCACCTCCAGAGTCCACTTTATTTGTTATGCCACTTACAATCTGTTTTACACTACTTCCGTAAATTAAAAGCAACAACAATATTCTAAATTTCAGCAATTTTTTTTGTAAACACGGAAGTAAGCGGTGGATATGATAATAAGTAAAAACATGCAAATTTTGAATTTAAACTACCGTTATGAGGAAACTGGCTGAACTGACAAATAACGTTTACAAAACTAACACTGTTTCACACAAACTTAAAATTACTATATTTGTCCACTTGAACTCCCCCCCCCCCCCTCAGTGCCATCCTGGGGATGAGACCGACACATAAGTAGGTGTACTACTTTTAGGATAATTTCAATACATGTATTTGGAAAAATGTGAGTGCCCTTAGTGATTGTACTGTACACATTTGACACGATGTCGGTGATCTTTTCTTGTACTAAAATGTTAAAAATTTATAATTCACTTTTTTTATTTAGATGGGTACGTACGCAAGACTTCTCAAATGTCGTTTAGTGTTTTATAGTATTATTCTTGGTACATTTTAGTTTAAAAATCTACGTTGGCAAGTCGGCAGATTGATTCGTGCCAACACACGGCGGGAACAGCTGCATTTGGTTACTTTAGTCGGCAAAAGTTGGTACTTATTGTTACGCCACGTTTGGTTTGGTTAAGCTAAGGTTAATTCTACTACAGGTTAGAAAGATCAATGTTAAAAAATCGTTACAGGGAAAATTTCTGCCACTTGAGCGCTGGTGTCGCTAGTGCACCAAACTGACCAATCACAGAGCTTTACTGAATTTTTAGTTAAATTAAGTTGATAATTTAAAACGCGAAATCGGTTTCTTTTCACTTTAAAATTAAATTAAATTACTTCTGTCATTTCCAAGTTTATTTAAATTTCATTTTACTACGTTTCTTATTGATCTGGTCTCTTAGCGATTGAAGCAAAACTAGTGGCAGAAATTTTCCCTGTGCCAAGTTCTCCCATAAGAAACTTAGTTGAAACCGATGAAAATATTTGGCGATTAATTTCTAGAGTGCAACTAAGCTTGCTAATTACTAGTTTTTGTTAGCATTCTAGCCTTGTATGAAATAAACGCATTAACTTACTAAATTTCTATTTGAAGCAATGTTCTTATGGCAAGGGATATATCATATTTTTGTCGTAGTAAAAAATAATATATTTAAAAAAGTGTGTGCTCGGGTGTTTTCCGATATACTTACAAGTACGCACTCACGCTTACCGTGCATGCTCACTGGACATGGCGAGTCATTACATAGTCGCCATCTTTACGACTTCCGCCTACGCAGACAAGAGAATAACACGCTGCAACGCTTTTTTGTTTTGTTTCTGACGATAGCGGCAATTTTGCGTTTATATATCAATTTTTTTTATCTGCTATCGCGGCTGGCCCAGTTGCTAAAAAAATATAAGTTTTATGGATAGAATCGAGCGCCTAGGTGGCGTCATGTCGTATTTCATATTTTATCTTTTTTCTTTTTCGTTCTCTAGTCTTTAAACTTGTTAATCGTTAGCCCCATCACTTTTTTTTTTTTTGCTGTGTGGTGTGCATCTACTTAGGCTGCACCTGGTGTAGCCTGTAAGCGTTGAAGAGAGTACTTTCGTAGATCACTGTAGCTAAAGTAATAATTAAAATATTTTATTTTGTCCCCAAGACGCTAAGTTTTTAGTACAATACAATCTATGCGCCATAAGGTAAATAAATATCGCGATAATGCGCAATGGATCGCACGTCACAACAAGGATTCTCCTGGTACAGGTTCGTCAACCATAATCCTGATTACTGGATGGGACGGCAACGCATCAACTGCCCTCAAGCCTGCAGGCCAGCGACATCGTCTGCCTTGTTTCCCACGTGCGAGAAATCTGGGATCGAACCCAGATCGCCTTGGTGGGAGGCGAGACATCTGACCACACTGCTGCCGCGATCCCTTATCACTCAGGATGACATGATTACATTGATAACTGTTAAAAAACTCACATTATTTTGAAATTGTGGTAACTTACCATAGAGAACAAAAAAATTCTGGTATTCATAAAAATTCTGGTTCACACACACGTAACTATCCTTACTTATCACCGATACAAATTACCAAGATTTTACATTACCAAATTATATAAACTCTCAAGAGTAAATTACTTCACCTGTGCAGGTTATGTAATAAAAAATAAATTTCGTGAAATAAACATTGCTATGTAGGACAATTCAATAGGTCCAAGTATGTAACAGTTATTTCAATAATTTCCAAAACTACAGAACATTTTAATAAACGTTTCTTTGGCAGTCAAAATTATGGTATTTTTGCGTACCAGGATGAAAAGATCGGTTACCTGGTACTAAGTGACAGAAACTGGTACAAATATAAGAATTCTAGTACGTTTGGCATCACAGGATGGTCGAGGCCCTGTCCTGGGGTACCAAATTATGGCGATGAAATCAAGTTGGCATCTCTGGTGTGTAAGCAAATACCTCAAAAACAAAGCGATCCTTGCGTGTTGATCAGCAACGGCATATACTTTTACTTCAGCTCATGTAATTGATTCCTAGGATCTCGTATCTCAGTTAACCCTTGCCGCTTTCTTCTAGCAGGTCAGTCATTCGAGCTTATCTCCACGTTAGTCGAACCATTGCCACAACTCAAGTAACTGATCGCAACCATATCGACATTGCGTCTGTTTTCTCGTGTGAACTGATAGGGCAGGTCTTCACACGCGTGTCAAATGAACATCGATCTTTGTTGTTCGATGTAGGGAATGTTGCATCGTTTTCAGGCATAGAAGGGGAAGTAGTCGCAGTCGCCGTTTTAAATTTATTTTCCAGTATAATATTCGTTTGTCTCGTTTCTGAAAGTGTAACTACGTTAGAGCATACATATGTAGGCTACTGATAGAATTTCCAACCGATCCGCCCGGATTTTCGCATGTGGGAATCGTGCCGGACGATACCGTAGGTCGGTGGGTTTTCTCGGGGATCTCCCGTTTCCCCCGCCCTTTCATTCCGGCGCTGCTCCATACTCACCTCATATTATCCATCACCAATGATCAAGACCTCGATGTCAAGCTCTAGTGAAAATCTCTCACTCCAACCGATCCGATAAGTTTGTACATAGGGTTTTTCGGAGTACTCCCATTTCCTCCGTCATTAATATCTTACGTTCCAGGTTATTTTTCTGAGGTCTGTACTCTATTTCGCATAATTTCAGTAAAATTGAATAGGTCTGAGGGCAAATACTTCTTACATGTAGTAGATGTTAGATTCACTGTCGGTAGACATTTTTGGTTTAGAATAGATGGTGGGTGCTGTGCCAGAAGGTGGGTTTATAACAATGGAGAGCACCGGGAGATGGAAACCTACGTTCTCCGAGGTCGACTATGCGAGGTGATTCCGTGGTGCTTCGCCACTGTCTTCTGCTGTATGCTGATGCGGGAACAACACAACACACAGTCCTCACCTCAACACAGAGAGGCGACTGTCAGCATTGACCTCCCCGGCCGGGAATCGAACCTGGGACCCTTAGCTCAGCAGCCAAGAAGGAACTACTGAATCAAGCGGTCGGACTTAGGTTCATAAGTAAACGTGCAATCCTCTCGTTACTGTACGTATAGTAAATTTAGCTTTGTATTATGACAGTCGTCGAGACAGTGTCAGCAATCGTACCGAATGCTCCTTAATTACGTCTTGGTGATAAATTCGGTAAGATTCATTTGAAAATACTTCGTTAAGGACTTAGCTAATTATCTTACATTTCATTACGTGCGTTGTATTCGAAATATCGCATCTTAATTATGAGTCGACATAATTAAGCTACTTGAAATTTTTAAATACTTTACAATGCAGTAAAGTCTAACTCTTAGTACTAATTTAGTCATTTAGTCCAAGAATATGTAACAGATAGTAAAATAGCTTTCTGTTATAAGGCATTGTCGGTAATTCTCACACCCGTAACTAATATTACGGAAATGAATCATTTTAACGAAAGAAAGGACAAAATGCCCAAATAACTGTCCATATGAAGTAAAGGTATTGGAAACAAGAGTTTAATTCTCAATGTAGAATATTTATGAGACGCTGTATTGTCGAGGAAAAAATACCTCCCAGATAAAAGTTAAACAAATCTAAACAAGAAAAATAACTTGTTTTGCACTATATAGTACCAACAATAGAGTTTTACATCCATTTGCACGTGTAATATCACCCTAAATTTTTGGTTCATTGGCTCTATAAAATTTCATGCGTATAGGTTTGTTCACGGTAAAGAGAGCTTTTTTGAAGACCGTATTGTCAACAATAATTATAACGATTATTTAAACTTTGGCCACGTATGTTAACTTCAGAGTGAAATCTAATACACATACACCTACATTTGAGCTAGAACTATTTAATACAAGCTAGTTCAGGAAACATAATATAAAGTTGACGTTAAGTCAAAGACAATGTGTTGATCAGGGTGGGGATAAGTCACAAAATTATCCGCAAGGTAATATGCAGTGTATACAGCATTAAGGTTAATTCTACTACAGGTTAGAAAGATCAATGTTATAAGTTTGGCACAGGGAAAATTTCTGCCACTTGAGCGCTGGTATCGCTAATGCACCAAACTGACCAATCACAGAGCTTTCCTGAATTTTAAGTTACATTAAGTTGACAATTGAAAAGGCAAAATTGGTTTATTTTCATTTGAAAATTAAATTAAGTGACAAATATAATTTCCAAGTTTATTTAAATTTAATTTTACTACGGTTTCGTATTTATCTGGTCTCTTAGCGATCGAAGCGAAACTAGTGGCAGAAATGTTCCCTGTGCCAAGCTCTCCCATAAGAAAACGTATTTTCTTTCTAGCCTGTAGTAGAATCTTAACAGCATGCACGTAAGAGCGCTGAGCCGGCGGGAATGTGGACTGTGTCTTGGGGAAAGGCTTGCTCGTCGCTGTTGTAAGTAGGAGCCGTTGTGACGTGCCGCCGACAGTCCAGGGAAGAACGTAAACTGCACGTCCAGTACGACAAACGTGACGGCAACTCTATATTCCCTCCTCCTTACACCACAACCCTCGCACCCTCGCATGAAGCTGGCGGTAAGACGGCGTGCTACAATGCATTGACTGACCATACGCTTATTCTAACTTAGCAGTGTAATAACGCTTAAAATATATCAGTTTTGAAACGTTATTACAGAAGGTATGTTAGTTCTATAAGGAAACATGTGCAACATCAGGATATAGGAATGAAATACAAGACTGTTTTAAAGCTGAAGAAAATGTTAAACATGCTAAAGTTACTAACAATTGGCGCAAAGTCGATTAATGAATAGCACAGTCCCAAACCAGTTAACAGTGAAAGCTTTAATTGAGAATCATAGTCCAATTTTGTGCACATAACCTTACAGTATTTAAAACAATAGCAGTCCTCGAAGAAAAAATAGTTGTCCAACTGAAGAGATTGGTGGAGAAAGAGGTCACATTTGATATCAACCACGGGGGGGGGGGGGGGGGGGACAGCAGCAGCAATACCATTTAATTTTAACTCATGATTATTTGCAATTACATGCGTATGTTACGGACACATTCCAAGAATTGAGAAGTTTATAACAAGTCTTTGAATGTTTTCCTTTTTTGAATACATGTCTAATTTATTGTTTCTGAGAAGTTATCAATTTGACATCACCTTTCCTACCAAGCTCTTCAATTATTGAGCTACTCTTTGACAATAATGACGTAGACATTCAGCATAACGTCCTCTGCCCGGACCAAGGCGGTAGAGTTCTGTCTTAAATGATTAGCCAAAAGCGGTATCACTGAAAGAATTTCTGTCTACAACATTGGCAAGAAATATCTTATAGTATTGCCTTGTTTTATTTAAAGTGACTTCCAAGAACCTGTACATTTCATATTACGTTTTTAGAGTTATTATATATGTATCATACGTTCTTAATGTTTATGTCCATTCACAGTAATCATGCATTTCGTTCAGTCTTGGTTCCCATTTGTGTCTTCTTGCATATCCGCATATTGTCAGGTACAGAGACGAGTAAAATTATATCTGCACTTAGGGTCGTAGAGGATGGGAAATACCCAAGAAATGACACAAGTTGTGTGTGTTGGGCTTGCAATCGGCGTTTGACGTACGCATACTCTGTCCACTCTAAGGTTGCAGCAGAAATAAAAATTGCTAACGAAATAAACCGAAACAATTTAATTATATCTTGATTCCTCACATTGTGATTGTGCTGTAACACACTTTCCCTCGTATTTTTCAATATTTCAAATTTAATATATATTGTGCAAATGTTATATTGTAATTCACTTGAATGAATTAGCTGCAATCTTAGAATGGATAGAGTATAGCAACAAATCGCTCTTTGCGAAGTCCACCGAGTCAAATGACACGTGTGCGGGTGTTGGTGTATCGGTTACAATGTTCTACATCACACCAAAGCAAGGTCGATTCCACTTCGATGTCCGTTCGAGATCACTATCAGTATCTCGCGTGTGACAGTGCCTAGAGATGTGGAAATGTCGCTGGTTCAACGGCCTTAGACTCTTCAGTTTAGTGTATACTGCCTACGTTGATATAGGTTGTTCGGAATAAAGTCAATACTCCCGAAAGCCCTGCTAAATTTCTATTTCCAGCCAATTAGTATCGTTCCGCGCGTAACGGCTAACGATGGGAAATGTCTAACCTCGCTGGACATGTCTTTTAATTGCCTGCGCGTGGAAGATAAATTGTGCTGACGATAGAAACCTATATAGTTGATAAAAAAATTTATTAATGGTATAAAATGTCAATACGTATATTTCAGTTGATTTTTTCGTGTATTGTTGTATTTAAATATGAAAGTACACGGAACTACATTCAGCAAATCGCTGCCAACCATACAAGTTGTAAGGTAACTATCACTGATGTTGAATTATGTGCAGTAACTGTTGGTGATTTTTTTCAAAGATTAAATCTGTAGTCATCACTTTATTCTGAACGACCTAAACTTGTTTATTGCCTGCCACTGCATTTGTACATCCAACTAGGTGTCATAGAAGCATTTTTGTAAATGTTTGCTATTGGTTTACTATACTCGAGGACGAGTTTACTAAACACTTTGCCCAATCTTGAAAGTAACTGTCATGTGCAAGAGTCTGAAATCTACGAAATTTCGTGTCCATCCACAATAAATACGTATACTTCCTTATCTGAAGAGGAGCGGATGGAGACTTTTTTTTAGAGGGAGGGGTGTTAAGAAGCGGGGTAGGCCTGGGGCCCTCCCCCGGGACAATTATCGATTTTAAGGCGCAAAATGGTGTTATATAAACAGTTGTAGAACAAAAAAAACTACCCTTTTTTATATTTAAGTTTTTAGGATATTATAATATGTTGCAAACAACTGACTTTCTGGTTGTGGGGGTTATGACCTCTTGACACCCATAACCCCCTCTTTTTTTTCACGCTTAGAAGTGACTAGCTATCACACTGGTAGATGTGTACTCATTTTTGTAATGATTCAAGTGTGGATGTTCTATGATGTGGGTTTTATATTGCTAAATGTAAGAGAAGGCAACATGCCTGAACTTCACCATTGTAAAAGACATACAATATTAGAATGTAAGCCGTGCGTGGCCTGCAGTAGAAATAACCTCCGCGTAGTATGGCACAACGTGGCAACAGCGGGGGCGAGTGTGCTTGTGGTTGGTATCCGGAATGCGCCCGCTATGACCAAGCCTCGGTATACGTCACCCAGCGACGTCAGGCGCCTGGTCTAATCACCTCCCGTCTGTCTGCTTGGCAACCTTGCAGTGCAGGGCTCCGCTTCCAACATGGTACATCCTACCCTAGTAAACCTTCCCTTCTACGAGATCTACACAGGACTATCACAGTTCAATTAAAAACATCTCTTCAGAAACGTGTATTTTACGTAAATATAGGAGCAAAATTAAAGACTTGAAGAACGTTAGAGGCTTAAACCGGATTCACAGCCACACTTGATGTACGTACGAACACACGTACGTACGTTAAGTATTAGAGATTGGATTCACAACAATATTTAATCCAGACATGCGCGGAAAATGTTTTGTCATTACAAAATATTGGTACTAGATGATCGTAATTTATTTTTACTTATCGCGGCGAATTAAATAATTTATGACCACAACATAAATGATTTCTAAATATAAATTAATATTTCGTCGATTCTTAACGTTTACACATGCTGCATTCACAACCACCACTTAGCGTACGTACGTACGAAGTAGGAAGTTGACAAACTCTACTACGTACGCGCGTACGCTAAGTGGTGGTTGTGAATCCAGTTTTAGTGGTGACAGAGATATAAGGGCTATTGTAAAGCGCGCATCAAATACCGTATCGCCTCAACGAGCCAAGCGCTGAACTAGCGTGCCAGATTCCCGCCAATCCATTTTTACTATGGTACATTAAGCGGTGACCATATCATTTTATTGCTGGAAAGTCTGTATGTAGCAAAGTTCAGTGAACATTCCTATCTGAGTTTCACATACAACCAGTTACTGCATTTTGAAGTACGGCAGTCTGAAGGGGCAGTTTCTAGCAACGTTGGAGGACTTGGAAAAGCCCGGGTATCAGTACCTGCCATCTTCGAATGCTTCAATTTTCGCTGTAAGATGCATTCAATGAGATTTATTAAAATTTCCTGTCTGACATGGCACCATCTTAAGTGTTACCAAATTGTCACACCTTCACTACTTTTATTAGTTTTTGATTAGTAACCTTCCAGAGGAAGAAAGTCATTTTTTTTCTACGAATGGTGTCCGGTATTGTACAAGCAATAGTAGTCGAGTAATGCCAGCTAAATATTAAATAAGGAACTATTCCCTCTTCCTTGTCGAAGCATAAAACACTATAGAAATGTCGTAGGGCAAATGAAACACAGAAGTTCCATTATTCCAACATGGCGGGTACTATTACCGGACGTTTCGTACTTCTAAAGGGTTTATTTCTTTTCGTACATTGTCTCAATGGGCGCATGTGGATAACAGGACTAGTGTAGTACAGCACTAGTGTAGTACAGCACTAGTGGTTATTATTGCACGAACTAAATCAGTCTATAAGTGGCCTAACTTTCCCGTCTGTGCTCGCAGAGGAAAACTTGCCTAGTACAGTATTTTATGCGGTGTACAGGTTATCGCTGCTATATTTGTTCCAGATCGTCGAACGGTATAGCACTGTATAGAGTGAGTGATGTTGGTCAGCGCTGGTGAGGGGTGATATGAGGTGAGTATGGAGCAGCGCCGCATGAAATGAAATGGCGGGGTAAACAGGAGATCCCCGAGAAAATCCGCCGACCAACGGTTTCGTCCGGCACTATTCCCGCAAGCGAGAATCCAGGGCCCGACCCCGCCGGGAATCGAACCTGGGATGGCCTTGGTGGGCGGTGAGTGGTTTGACCACTCGGACACCGCAGTCCCTCTTCAAGCAGCGATGAAGATTTCAGGCTGTCCACCCACAAGGAAAGCCGGGAAATGTGGGGTAATTTTCACGTGGGTTAGGGAAAGAGAAACCATTGATATTGGGCTTAATTTAGAAGGCACTGCGCAACTTACTACATGCAGTATTAACATTGAAAGCAGACATTTAACGTGTACACGCAGGACCTGCATGGACAAAAAAAAAAGCGGGGGGTTTTTGGGCCGAAGTTCCTCCTCCCAAATAGTGTTCAATATTATGTAGCCAAAGTATGTCCAGTCGCTTCAAGGAAACTGGAGTTTTGTTCTATGATGATCCAAGTACATGTAATGTGTCATGCTTGTATGTATGTTATTTTTAATGTTCCGTAACAGCAAACCACACTTGAGATGCCTGGTATTTTTTTTTTTTTACAGTCCATCAAATCAGATAAGGCCCCACTCCTCCCCCAAATATGTTTTTGAATCCACCACTGCAGACCTGGAGCTTGAAGGTAGAAATGGACAAAAAAATATGTTTTTTTCTTCTTGAAGTTTCTGTGCCCGAAGAAGCCGGCCTAGCCAGCAAACCTTAGCAATTACATCGGCATAATCAATTTGTTTCGTTATATTTTGTACGGTTTTTATCTGCTGTTACTGGATCTTCTGAGTACTTATACACATATGTCGTTAACTTATGTTACGTTAGTTTCATCGGCAAGGATAACAAATGTATGAAAAGTAATACGTAGTAGTAATCCTGGCAGTGCAAATTTTAGATTTCAGTGGACACCTGAGATTTATGTCAGATGTTGTGTAACCTTAAAAATTATTCCATAATCACCCGAAATACTTCGAAAGGCGAATTTATTAGGAAAATGGCGAAAATTATGTATTGAAAGTGTGTCGAGTTTGTAATTCGTATTTTCAATAGAAATAGAAAACAGTGTTGAATGAAACCTGTATTTTTTAAAGCATTGTTTATTTTTATAAACCATACGATAAACCATAGCTATACCGTTCGCCTACTTTATAAAATACCGTATCATATGACGGCGAAAAATTGTATGCAATTAGTATGAGGTTGTCACCCCGTTTTTTATGTAGGTGAATTGTTTTGAAGACTAATGGCTATTTTCAGATTAACGAAGACGTGGTCCAACCAATGGTGACTAAACATTTGTTCGAGAATATTGAAGGTAGTTAAATCTTTTAATTGTATATAAATTAGTAACTTTATATTTTGTAATTTATATGACTTGTCCAATATCTTTGTACCATTATGTACGGGAAAAAGATCATACGGATGCAATAAAACAGACTTACTTTTCACTTTTTGGTTTGGATCTCAGTTAACACTCAACGGCAAAGAAATCCTGGGTTTGTTATACGTCGTTTGCTATTTCCAACGGAATTATGAATTAAAAACTGTAATGTTGTTATCAAAATAAATAAAAAAAAATCACATTTCTTTGCAGAGTTATGTATTCTGTCATTTTACCTCCAAGGATAATCAAAATTGGTTTGTAGGAATAAATTGTGCTCTTGACAGATTTTCGTATGGCTAGTATCACAAGAATAGTATAAAGGCAAAATGCAGACATTTTTGTTTGATATTTTTTTTATATTCCGACTTATCTGTTAGAACCAGATGACATATTAAAAATTAAAATTAAGACATATTTGTCGTGATTTCTCGTCTATTTCTAAACTGCGACTTAAGACTTACTTAAATTTTCTTGTGCGCCGCAGACTGTGCCTATTCGGAAAATGTTAACCACGCAATTTTTGTTAGACAGAGCATAGGAAGTCAAATTGACCTCATCTTAGTAGTAACGGTTATGCTATTTCTAATGTAGCTGCTGTTTTTTAAAAGAAAAAAATACATAAGTAGTTGTACCTGTATAAGATACTTACTAGTTTTGCACGATGTGATTGTCAATGGGGTGAGCGGGTTCGGTTTGACGGCACGCGATGACGTTGATTCAAAGTGCCATAGAATTGTTAACGGTTATGCGAAGCAGGTAAATAGTAAGGACGTTTGTGTTTGGAAATGTATAAATTTACTAAAAAAAATGCCACCTTTGAAGACATTATAAATTACTTTTCTGCAGCTGAAAATAATAGTAACGCCAAGCAAGGAAGAAGTTAAAATATTTTCGGGATGGCATGAGCGTGACTAGATGATCTTGTTATTTATCTCTGGTCCTTGCTGGTTAGTTGTTTTGTGCTAGTTAAGTAAATTTTGTATTCTTGGTTGCATTTACGTTTTTATTGTTGTAGTCGTGTTTTTATATTAGCTTAGCTACGTTGGGGGGATTTTTGTTGCGGTTTATTCACCGCATAATTGCATCTATTATTCATAAGTTAATATATCGAATTTATTGTTGAAATAAATGGAATTGAAGTCGTGGACGGTTAGTCGTTGCGCGCGGTAGTATGCCGTCGCAGTGTACGCGCGGGCCCCGAGAGCTGCGCTGCTTCCGGTGAAAACTTGTTGGGCCGGGTGGCGCGGTGACGTAGGAAGGAAAGCTAGAGCCGAGCGTGGGTATCAGCACGGAACAGCGCGCAGTGTTGCCAAGTCTCGGCCGTCCTCGGTTGCCACCGCCTCCGCTCGCCGGCCTGCCTGTTTCCCAACTGGCGAGGAGGTTATGTGGCGCGCTGGCTGGGTTTTTTCCCCTCGCCAGTCTGCCCGCGCGGCGGTTGGCAGCCCTGCTAGGCACCACTTACAATGCGTCCAGGCCTGAAATGAACCGCTCGCAACGTTCAATGTAACAAAAGCGTCGTTCTGACGTCTATAAAATATAATGACGTTCTGTATTAATAACAAAAGTCTTTAATCATTGTTGAGACCTGTACGTAAACGTAAATATGGTTATATTAACTTACGCAACATTGAACATTAAAAAAGTATAGTTTCAGCTTCCTTAGTGCATTCGTACGTGAAACTAAAACTAGTCGAAATACATATAATAACAGTGTGACATCTCAATTTGGGACAGATTTATAGTATTGTATTAAAGTGAATACGACTATTTTGAAGTTTGTGTTTTGGAAAATTGCCATGCGACAAAATCAGACCCATGGAGAGAAAACTGACCGTGAGAACAAGTAACGTTTTTGTGCGCGCGAAACTGGAGGTGGTTCAAACGTTTGAAAGGTGGCGGCAGGACAGGCTGGGTAGACAACCAGGCAGCAAGCTCAGGAAACGACTAGTGCGCCGAGGTTGGCAGCACTGCGGACCAGACAGCGAGGCCTGCCGGGAAAAGGAAAACAGGTTCCCGTAACAGCCACGGGCAGTTCTAAAGCACCGAGGAGTTCTCTTCTCCCCTTTCCCTTCCTTCAGCCCGTCGTACCTTTTCCACGGCAGCCTACCTGCCTAGTTGCTTTCGAAACGCGCTCTTGTGCCTCCACAGAGGGAGGGGGGAATTACGCAGCGTGGCCCTGCCAGGTGCGTTGGAATCACATTTGCTGCGCAATTCCTTAAAAATTACCCCAACACACCCTCAAGTTGGAAGAAGTGTTGCCATTTTGGAAATTAAGCATTTCTCGCAAGTTTCATTTGCGAAAATATAACTTTGTTAGAGCATAAAGAACTTACCTTACAGAATTTATGACAACACAAACAATTGTATGATAATTATGTTACGCAGTCTGATGCCTAATGTAATTATTCTGAAACATTTTTTTCGACATTTCTACAGTGTAGCAGACTTAATACAGGCGTTCAATAAGTAATAAAACCACGAGTCTTATTCTTAGCTTCAACATAGTCAGCACAGGCACTTGTTTCTTACGAAATTGTTTTGGTGTCCTCGATATCTTACCTATTAAAATACGTATTCTATTAGATATATTTTTGTTCTTATTAAAATAAAGCACAGTTTGAACTATGTTTACATGTTTTAAAACACACGATACGTTCGTTAGAGATGTTCCTGGGTTCCATTTGAATGTCTCTGAAGAGCGTCGTTTACCTGCACGTTACGCGGCCCAGAAGTGACACGGAGATATAAGGGCGATCTGGAAGCGCTTATTAAATGCCACATCGCCTCAACGAGCCAAGTGTTGAACTAGTATGCAAGATTCCCACCGATCCATTTTTACTATGCGTCTTTAAGCGGCGACCATGTAATTTATTTGGCGGAAAGTCTGCAGCAAAGCTCGGTGTACGATTCTGAGTTTCACGTACATCCGGTTAGTACATTTTGAACATGTACTATACTATTAACCAATACCGGATAGCGTGTACAATTCTACGAGAACATTGATAGTTCGATTTTCACCTCAAGTCAATAGATAACAGCACGCAACATTTATTAATTTCAAATTTACGCTGGCAATATAACAATGTGGTGAAAAAAATATCTATTCTGGACGAATAACCAATTTTTGTTGACAACGAAAAACAGCAGTTTGCTAAGCATACAAATAAGATAATATTTATGTTAATGCAAAGTTAATGACGTTAATTTATTGAATATTTACACCTCATGCTGGTAGATTCTTTTCGCATGTTTGTCTTTATTATTAGCATATAGGTGCCCTGTAATAGTCTCTATCACAGCAATAGAGGAATAATATTTGACACAGATGTAGTAATAAAAAAATCGTGTCAGTCCTATACAGCTGCAAACTACGTCGCGAACCTCCGTTCTGTAGTTTTCTTGTCACGTAACTTATTCGCGATGTACCGTTGTAACCATTTTCCGTTAGGAATGTTGCTATATAATCGCTCATTGTAATATTTATTAAATTTTATTGGTTTGTGGACATACGCCATTACTCATGTTTAGCTGATCAAACCTGTGTTGAATGACAAAGTACGAAAACGAACAAGAAAAAACAAATATAAAACGCACACAAAAATATAAAAAAAAAAGCAATCCCAGAAGAATTCTGTCATATTTTTAAAATAAAAGTTATATTAGACAACAAAGAATTCTAGAAATGGAATTCAGTCGAATATCGACACAACACCCAGACACAAAAGGCAGACACACATATAGAACTAGATTCCCAATATGAAACAAGACGGAAATAGACGAAAAAACAGTGAACAGTGTACAACAAACGCAAGACAATAGACAACACAACACAAGTTTTGTTATAAAAAAGAATTCTTCTGGGATTGCTTTTTTTTTTTTTTGTGTTTTCTTGTTCGTTTTCCTACCTTTGTCATTCAACACAGGTTTGATCAGCTAAACATGAGCAATGGCGTATGTCCACAATCCAATAAAATTTAATTGTAAACTCCCATTGCAACAAACATTAAAAAAATCTCTGTAATATTTATGTTGGTGCTGATTTCCCATGTTTTTTTTTTGTTCACACACATACTATGCCACGTGCAGTTTTTCGCAATTTTATTCCGTGATTTATTATCGTCTCTGTGCAAATGTTTACTAACTTTACTAAATTACGTACTGTTATTTTTTCTTACGTAATTGTAGAGTGAAGTGGGTAGTTTGTATTTTTTCTATGTTGTTTTGTTTGTGTTTACGTAGTTCTCGTGGAAAGTTAAGCGCCTGAAACCATTCAACTTCGTCTATTAAATGCATGAATATTTGTGTATACATATGCATATATATACCACATACTGTGTAGGCTGCAACATCTAGTGGTGGTCTGCGAGACACTCAAGGAAGGAGGGGGGGATGTGACGGGATGTCAGGAGTGGATACGTAGGGTGAGGTAATTGACGCGGGAGTTCTTAGAAACAGGGAGAGCTTCACTGCAGTAACAAGCCGTCTCGTCACCTTGTGACCTTGACATTTACCCCAGTTAGGTTACACTCAAGGGTTCGTGATCACGCAGCTGGACATCACCCACATTACTCTACATTATGCTGTGTGAAGTTATCTGCGATTATGTTAATAACTTGTAGCCCTACTTATTTACACACTAAGTTGTCTTATGTTTTTTTAATTGCTTACTACACTATTAATTAGGGAAGAAGTATACTCTGCTTTGTACAACTACAGTGCACTTTGACAACTAGTTTCAGGGGAGGATCTAGGGGGGGGGGCAAGGGAGGGGAGCATATTGCCCCCGGCGCCGGGTTAGAAGGGGCACTGGTGGCGTCGATAATTTTTGATTGGTAATGAAATGTAAACGAGTGTAAAAAGATACGATACTGTATCTAGCATTATTCAGACTTCTACTGGTTTTGTATTTTTATTAACCTTGAACATCGTATGATGTTATAAGTACAGTATTTATAACTAGAATGCGAACTTCTCCTATGGGAAAAACTTATATCTTAATTTGGCCTGATCTGGGCCAGATACACTTTTTTCCATTTTGGTTAAAACACTGCTAATGGTAGCTAGTAAGTGCAGGTTTTGTGTGTTTCAACCAAAATGTTATACTGTTATTTACGCGAGCGCAAAACAACGTATGCGAAATACGTTCATTACTGTTGTTTTTATTGGACTGATGTGAATGGGGAAGGGAAAGGAGAAGGTGGAAGTAAATCACAATTCTTAGTCCCTGGCGAAGGAAAGTCTAACCGTCCCTGACTAAACTAGTTATGGCCCGGGCAATAACTTTGGTAATATTTTGTGATTTTGCAGAATGTAAGACGAAATTCACAGTATAAATGGTGAAATTGACTTCTCGTGTTCACTTTTAGAACTAAAATGTCCTGCATTGTGAGACATATTACAAAGTATTTAAAATTATTGCCGATAACTAGCTGTCAAATTTGACTGAAAGTTACACAAAACACAGTGACTTACATAATTTTACAGGATGCGGCTACGTAAGCACAGTTAGACGTACCTGTGTCGTAGTTTGTATTCACTTGTTACACGTTCAGATAACCGCGACTGGAAAATCCCTTATTGCCGATGTTCAGGGCTTTGAAATACAAGTTTGTGTGTCAGAAGAAGTGTTACAACAATTTTAGAAATATGACGTACATGGAATGTTTTTTGTTGAAACGGTTTCTAGTGGGAGCACACAAGTGCATTGCAAAATATTTCAGTTACAGTGATAGTTGCTTACAGTAATCGGTGGATTGACGTACATAAATACAACAGTGCCTCGTTTATCCGATCTTCGCTTATAGCCTAATAATTTCATGTTATCCGACGCGCCGTCGTAAAAAGCGAGAACTTCATGTTCGGGCACGAGCCTAGTCCGTTTTGGTTATTTGTTGTGAAACTTTTGTATCCAGCGGTGGATTTAGAAACATTTTTTGGGGAGGGGTGTAGGGGAGCTTACGTGATTTTATGGATTGTAAAAAATATACTAGCCATCTCATAAATGTGGTTGTTTACTGTTACATAAATAAAAAAATAATATACTACATACAGGTAGTACACATTAAATGTCCTTGGATCATAGAAAATAACTCGGAGATTTCCTTGGAGCGACTGGACATACTTTGGCTACATAATGTTAAACACAATTTGGGAGGGGGGGGGGGGCTCCGGACTGAAGCCCCCCTTTAAATCCGCCCCTACTGTTACGTTTTAATGTGTCATTTTAGGCCAGAGGGGGGGGGGAACGCCCTCCCCTGGATTTAGAATTTTAAGTGTATAAATATATATTTTTTGTGTTTTTAAATTTAAATAATGCTAACTTAAGAACATAAAACTAATGTTTTATTATTAAAGTTTCTAATTTATATATGCTTGATTGATAAATATGCAACAAGGTCACTGTCGCCAGAAAACAAAATCTTGCCCCCCCCCTAGAAAAACTTAAATGACGCCCCTGGTATAGTAGCATAGTTTAACGTTGTTATAATTTTTACTAACACATCCCCATTATCCGATGCTCTGTCGTCTCGTTCGTCGGATAAGCTAGACATTACTGTAAATATTACACGTCACTCATAGTATCACAGCTATATCTGTAACTGTGGGTGAAGAAGGGTGTTGACACATCGCGATATTCAGTACGAATGTTAATGCATTCGAATTGCTGTGTAAGTATAATGCACATGAGAATGCCCCACTTACTTACAATTAATGGTGGTCGTTACACGTGCAAGAAAGTTGGGGAAACGAAGGGAGAAAAATAGAAAAAAATGTGGGGGAGGGGGGCTGAGATGATGATGAAATAATGACTGACCTTGACGGTAGAGTTGGTGGCATAGCCACGGCCAAAGAACTAGTATGGACACCGGAGTAAAAAATTTTTTCTCATATGACTGTTACAATAAAGCCGTTTTAAGACTGCGAAATACAACTACTAGTAGCAAGTGCGTGTTCTAGCCGCTAGGGGCACAAGTAGCATTATTATATCGCATTGTTACATCATCATTGCACTAGTGGCGCTGTCAGTCACTGACCGGTTGAAGTAAATAGCAATGGTTTAGAGCACGGTCGTAGAAGAACAGGCCTGGACACTCGCCTATGTAACAATGTATTTTGCTTGACCCCTTGTTGTTTGACTGTAGTTCGTCAAGTTACCGAGGATGCCGTACTTTTTGGCGCTGTAATCCGGGCGGTCGGATTCAAACTCCATCCACTTTTTTCCATTATTAAATTTATAAAGTAAATAAAGATTGCTGGAACCTTTTCTTAAATTTGTGAACGAAGAAAGTATTTCATAAATTGATAAAAAATACGTTTTGATAAATTGTGGGGAGGAAGTGGGCGGAGTTTGAGCCGACCGCCCTAACAGCAGCGCCAAAAACCTATAGCATTGCCGTGAACTTAGTGAACTACAGCCAAACAACAAAGGGGTCAAGTTTCCAGGCGAGTGTCCAGACCTGTTCTTCTTCGGCCGTGGTATAGAGTAATTCTTTGCATAATGCTCAGGTTATGTTATTTATTGGAAAGTGTGCGCTATACGAAATGCGCAATATACTAATCATACGTATTTCACATAAAAAACTGTGTTAAAAGTTAAGGGTATGTTCCCCATAGTGTTGTACATAGAGTAGCCTATGTACAATATTACGCTAACAGGATATTTATTAGGTATTTATAAAATCCTAGCTGTGGAACAGAAGTGTGTGCAATAGGGAAATATTGGGCGCTTTTAAAGGCTAATAATTACAGTGTGTGCTGTGGGAGTGTGCGTTACGGGAAAACTTACTGTACTCTTGTTTCACATACATCCATTCAAATTTGGAAGTTACTTTGGGCAACAACTGAATACGTTTCACAATGCAAGACAAACAACGTGTGGCGAAATGGACATAAGAGGATTACTTTATAACTAAAAATGTCGATTGACATAGCGTGAAATGTTTACAACGCGTGAACTTACTGTCAAACGATGAAACAAGAGTGTTGACATGCCGTGTCTAGGATTTCTGCAATGGCATGTCTATAACGTACGCGTACGAATACAGACATCATTTTTAATGTATAATTTCAAGTTTCAAACGAACTTAATCGCTGTAGGAGCAGTAGCGGGACAGGACCCTTAAGAATTAAAAAAAGTGGTAATTCTTTTTTGTGTACAGCGGTAGTCTAGATAAGGAAGATTTTAAAATAAATATCGTTATTTTTCACTATATGACTGTTAAACTACGTTGAAGTGGATTACAAATACACTTTCATACAAGACAACACATTTCATAGGATCAGTTTCAATACATTACGAGAATTGAAAATATTTCCGAGCTGCCACTCCCCCCCCCCCCCGCAAAATCCACGGTTAAAAGTAACTTTTTCGCACAGTTACGTAACAAAATCGACCGCTTAGACGGATGCGAAACTAATACAGGTTTGTAAAATGTATTTTTTAAACCACGTTATGGTATACATTTTATCAAATCAGAAGTTGTTGACGGCGAATACTGATATCTGATAAAATAACTAATTTTCCGTTCCTAAAGTTTAGCATGTCGAATCCTGAATTAGCTGTATTTGTATTCACATTTAATTTTGGAGTGAGATGTTCGTTTAACGGTTAAAAATTGTTTACGTGACATAGCATTATAAATAATAACATATAAAGTGGCCACCTGGCCAATGTGATGTCTGCTTAGGAATAGCAATGGACGTGTGTATGTCCATTACAGGCGTCCCAGTTATCTTTTAAAGCTTACTTCATTGCGGTCGAAAAATAGCGTGTTTTCTGCGGTTTTAAAAATGGCGTAGGCGTATACGACCCTTTATGTTTAATATTCCGCAACAGAATGCTAGGATCACTACTGACTGTCTATACGCTAGTGTCTGTGCATAGAGGCTAGGGTGATGAGCATGCTTATCGTCTCCGCACTTCTAGGCCTCGAAGGTGTTAAACACGTCCAAAAGTGGGGGGGGGGATGTCAGGGGGTTCAACCCCCCTCATCCAATACATAAGAACATTATTTGCATCTATAACGGTTTACATTCTATAATATTCAGACTATTACAAAAAATAAAAATAATAAGATAATGACCAGGGTTAAATTTTTTACTAACTCGGCATTGAAAAATATTGAAACTAGATAATTATTAATAAATACCTCATTGGAAAACAATTTCTGTGTACACCCAGTTTCAGGTAGCCGCTGTAAGTTTTTAGCGTGTTTGAAGGAAACGCGTAGTTAATGAGGAGTTGTAAGATGGGGTGTAAATATTGGGTAGTGTGTGTGAGGATGGCATGGACAGCAGGACGACAGTGCTGGCAGCAGGCGGGTAGGACGGTCGCAGTGCTGCTAGCTGGGGATGGGGCACCGCGCTCAAGGGGCGCAGTCCCCCTCGCCGTGTAGCGCGCTCCCCCAGTACACTCCCCGCCCTAGCTGGGGTGCGGCGACACAAATGGCTACGGTGGGGGAAGCGGCAGCGGGGGCGAAATTACAGGAGGGTTGGCTGGCAGGCGACGGCAGCGCTGCGTAGCGGAGCTCGGCCGCATCTCCCGGCCCCGCTCTGGCGCTCAGAACAGCCGCTCGTACAGAAGCCGAGTCGCTCTCACATTCCCACTCTCAGCAATCGTACAGGGGTGGCGAAGGTGTTCGTCATTAAGGGGCCCTACACATGCGTTGCGGGGAGTTAAGACTATTCTCTTTTTGACGAAATGTTTAACGCATATTGTATCTCTATATCTACGAATAGAACACACACTTCAAACTATGTCCGCTTAGTTTTAAAATTCGTCACGTTTATTAGAAACATTATTTTCTGTCTCCTCAAAACGGACAAAAATGTCTTTTCCAGACTGCCGTATCTGGAAAATTAACAGTCGGATTCGAAAAACACAACTATAGAAACAAGCGTTAAACTTTGAACTACGCTGGCAATATATATATAATAATGTGGTCACGGCTTAAAGTCCCATAGTAAAAAGGATAATAGTGAAGCACTGCACGCCAGCTGAGTAGCTTGCGCAGAGAGGCGATAATATATTACACGTGTCGGTCAACGGCAACCTTACCGCTCCTGTCTCACACACACAGACGCAACGTATCTACGGAGGTCCCTTAGGGGCATTGACCCAAGTTTCTTCATGTTTGACAATTATTATTTTTTTTAAAAATATAAACGACAGCCGATATCGTAAAACCGTTCCGTAACTTTATGACTGGTTTTAATTACATACTCAGATTTTTTTGATATAGGAGCTAACTAGTTAATTAACGAAATTTTCTTTTAATAGATAAATTAGCTAAAATATTCGTGCAGTGTTTCTCGAAAAATTACATTAGAAATTAAAATCAATTTGCAACAACGTTATAAAGCAATTTTACGATATCGGCTGTCGTCTAGGTTTTTAAAAAATAATTCTCTTGAAAGCCGAGAAACTCGGGCCCATGCCCTTAATATTGTTCTGCGCTTATGTAGTGGGTCTTTTGAGAACCTGGCCCTTACAGTAGACTATTAAGTGGTTATTTGACCCTCTGACCCATTGCTTCCGCCGCCCATTTGGGTAGGATTTCTCAGGTCCAAGACTTAATGGTTTGTCAGAACCTACCCG